>WNWK01007352.1:0-95030 GCA_009830355.1 Cherax destructor | reverse complement strand
GGAAAGAGGACACAGCAATAAAGCTGGCAGCCCGCATTATTGCAGTGCTCCTCGTTCCTAGAATTGACTGAATCCCTACTACTATTTCCACTAATACTACTATTTCCACTATTACTCCACCACTTTCTTGTTCCCTTCCCTGTCTGCTGGCTATAAATACCCCTTCTACCTGATGTAGATGAATGGTTCAGAGAACCGACAAGTTATAATAGAAAATATGAGCCTTGGGTATCTTTATTGAAGAAACGTTTAGCCACACAGTGGCTTCATCAGTCCAGTAAGTGAAGGTGTGGAAGGAGGTTTGAGGTAATGATGGACTGAACACATCGACTCCAGGCCGAGGGACTGATTACCTCAAACTCCTCCTCCCTTACACCTTTCTACTGTATTGGACTGATGAAGCCACTGTGTGACGAAACGTTTCCTCAATGAAGATCCCCAAGTGTTGCATATTTTCTAATTTACCCCTTCTACCTGTTCTTTGTGTTAGTGTGACTTTGTAAATGGTCCAAGTCAGACCAAACGTTGTCGTAAGCTCCTCTCTTTCTACGTGTGGGTTGTGTGTCATATTCGTCATGTTTCAATACGGGTTGCTCCTGCCCATTTCAACTCTTGCACTCAGTCCTCTCCTGCATTGATCTTTCTATTTGTTCCTCGCCCATTGCACTTGATTTTGCATGGTCTGCTTTTGCAATTTACATGATAGTGATCACTTTCCTATTCTTATTACTTCTACTACATATACTTGTGTGCTTTGTAACCCTTGTTGACAATTTGCTTGAGCAGATTGGAACTTATACTCCCATCTTACTACCTGTTATGACCCCCTTTCATCCCTATTATGAACTGGCACACCATCTCGACCTTCATCCTAATTTGCGGCGACGCATTCAATCCCCCAAACCTCAGGTAGGCATTCTCAGACATGCATACCTTGGTGGTCTCCTATATGCGCCCCGTGCAGTGTGTTTAAAACTTGCAGCGTGGGGCCATTATCGATATAATCATACCGCAGAGCATCTGTTAGTTTTTAAACCCCCTTAAATTGTCCACACGTAGATATACATTATGCGTAGATATGCGTACTGCCCCGAACGTAGTTCTACATTTTATTTTTCATTCCTTCAAATTTAGTGCGATAGGCCTGAGTCGCCTAGACATGAGAGAATGGATCTGTGCCCTCAGTGTGCGCAGTATTAAAAAATATCTGGGACCACTTAGTACCTTGTGGGAGCACCAGTTCAATTGAGTGCCAGCTAGAGCAAATACTGTGGCAAACACCAGGGATTCACTGCTTTCATGTCGCATTAACACTCCCCTTATAAGAGGAAAGTAAAAATAGGTTAGATAAATACATGAGTGGCTGTGGGTGGGTGTGAGTTGGACCTGACTAGCTTGTGCTACTAGGTCTGATGCCGTCCTTCCTTCAGAGGATGTGACCTGACTAGGTGGGTCATTGGTCTAAGCTAGGTGACATGGACCTGCCTTGCATGGGCCAGTAGGCCTGCTGCAGTGTTCCTTCTTTCTTATGTTCTTATGTATTCGGCAGGCTGGCTGGCTTTGGCTGTCTCTAGCTGTCTGTCTATATCTTTGTCTGTCTATATCTTTGTCTGGCTATATCTTTGTCTGTCTATATCTATATGTCCTATATATCTCTCTCTCTCGCATGTACACATAAGTACAGTTATTATACATAGTGTAAATTACTTAGGATAACCCAAAAATTCCAGGCAAAGTGCTATACAATGCTTGTAGATATAAGGCATAATAAGCATGACTGGCAAGTAATACGCATCGTCACTTCTGCATCATGTATAATACCTGTTGGCTTACGAGCCGCACTCTGAGACTGAGACAAGCAGACAGAAAGACAAGTAGAGTTAGACAGAAATAAGCAGAGCTTGACAAACAGACAGACAGATACAGACAGATAGACAGACAGACATAGGCAGATAGACCTTGAAAAAGGGAGGGTTCCCTCCAGCACTGCTGACATTTATCAAATGTCACTGGGCTGTCAAGAGTTATCTGACACTTGTCAACACACCATTCTACAAGGAGTTTCATATACTCCAGGCAGACAGATAAGCAGAGCTAGACAGACACAGACAGAGATACAAACAGATTCAGACAGATAGATACAGAGTGAAAGAGCAGGGTTCCTTGCACACATTCATTCATCAACTGAAGCCATATTGACTAGGGGAGAGACTATTGCGAGTCTCTAAATACCACATCAAACGTCTATTAACTAGACGTTCCATCACCTTGCAAATTGCACTGGTAAGAGCGATGGGACGGTAGTGAGAGGAATCACGTCCCGTAGTACCTGGTTTTCGAAAAGGGAGAACAATAGCAGACTTCCACAGCTGGGGAAGAACTCCTTGCGACCATATGAGATTAAAGAGTCGTAAGAGGACAGTAAGAGCAGACTGATGTAAGTGCTGTAGCATACGAATATGTATGCCGTCTGGCCCAGGTGCCGATGATCGGCAAGCAGAGAGTGTTGCCTCCAGTTCTTGAAGGGTAAAAGGCACATTATAGGATTCTTCTCTAAGAGAAGAAAAATCTAAGGGCTTTAACTCGCTGGCAGACTTAGAAGAAAGGAACGAGGGGCATAGATGTAGCCCCTGAGAAATGCGGACGAGATGATTACCAATTTCAGTGGCAACGGCAAGAGGGTGTGCTATATCAACACCAGCAACCTGAAGAACAGGAGCCGGGTCGGGGGAGAATTTACCACTCATTCCGCACTTTCTTCCAGACTGCACTCATCGAGAAGCCAAGTGACAGTAGAAACGTAATCGCCAGCAAGTGCGTTTAGCATCACGTTGACACGGTGAGCAATAGCTCTCTTCTGCTTGAAATCAAGGAGTTCTCTGTGGTTCTGTTATACCGATACCTGCCCCATGCAGCGCATTTCAAACGCACTGCCCAAGCACAAGTAGGAGACCACCAAGGCATGCACTTCTGAGGATGCTTGCCCGAGGTTTGGGGAATAGAATGTGAAGCCGCTGTGAAGATGGAGGACGAAAAGAGATGTAAAACCTCATCAATGGAGGACGAGGTAGGAACCTCAAGAAAGGCAGTAAGATGTGCGTAAAGGTCCCATTTCGCTTGGTCAAATTGCCAGCGTGGGCAATGAGGAGGTGGAGAAAACAGAGGGGACTTTAGGATAATTGGGAAATGATCGCTGTCATGTAAGTCTGGGAGGACAGACCAGGTGAAGTCAAGGACAGTTGATGAAGAGCAGATGGAAAGATCGATGCAGGAGAAAGGATGAGTTCGGGGATCAAAATGGGTAGGAGTACCCGTATTTAAAACATGGAGGGGAAGAGAAGCAAGAAATGCCTCCAACTGAATGCCACGGGAGTCACAGTGCGACCCTCCCCAGAGAAAGTGGTGCGCGTTAAAATCGCCAAGTAATAGAAGGGGTGGCGGTAAGGAAGAAACCAGAAAATCAACATCTGGGATAGACAATGCCCGCGAAGGGGAGAGATATAAAGAACAGAGTGTATACCACTTATTCAAGTGGATACGAGCTGCTGTGTAATGTAAGGAAGAAGGGACATAGAGCTGACGGTATGGAACACCAGTGCGTATAAGGAGAGCACTTTCAGTTAAGGTTCCATCGGAAAAAGGATCCGATGAATATAACAAATTATAGCCTGAAAAGGGCCTGATAACAGTGGATTGTAATTTGGGTTCTTGCAAACAGACCCCAATAGGGAAAACTGGGAGAGCAACACCTGAAGCTCACCCCTGTTACCCCTGAGGCCTCGGATATTCCACTGCAAATAAGCCATGATTTATGGAGAAAAAGATAGAAGTGGAAGTGAGAGGAAGCTATGGACTAGGGTTAGAAAAGTCCACGTGTGGAGGCAGCGGAAGACCTGTAATCATAGAGGGAGGAGGACGTTGTGAAGGAAGGGAGGGTTGAGACGAAGAAGAGAGATGAGGAACCTCAGATGGAGTAGTTTCCATCATCGGCCCAGTCTCTGAAATATATTCTGCAATAGCTTCCAGTGTTTCGGAAGTCAAAGATGCAGAATGGGAGACTACATTAGAAATGGAAGAAACTATCGGGGAGTCTATAGACTGTACTAAAGTAGAGGACGAGGAGGTAGAAGAGGAAACTGTCGTAGGGACTTGGGAGGGGACAGGGAATGAAGGTAGTGTATGAGGAGGAGAATGAACCTCCACACACGTTACAGAACTAGTCGGAGGCGAAGAACCTGGCAATAGGGATTTTTTGCCGGGCTTATAAGAGGGGGGGCGCTGAGGTTTAGGTGTAGGACGAGGACGTGTAGACTCAGAACTGTGCGAGTGAATAGAGGAAGGAGTGTGGATAGTATGGGAAGTCGAGGTAGGGACCTCGGAGCCAAGAACATCAAAAGGATTCGAGACAGGGGTGACGGAGGATGAGGCGACCACAGAGGAAGCCGTGGAAGTTGGGACCCCAGAAGTGGGGCGACGTTTAGCAATGCGAGAATAGGAAATACGGGGAAGTTTCCCTTGAAGGCGAAGATGAGAGACAGCCATAGCATAGGAGAAGCCTTCCGCCTCTTTGAGACAACGGATTTCCTGCTCATTCAGGTAAACCTGACAACAGTGAGAATATGAAGGATGTGCCTCATGACAGTTAAGGCAAGAGGGAGGTAGAGTACAAGAAGAACTGGCATGGTCGTCAGCACCACAGACTGGGCATTCGGCCATGGACCTGCAATATTTTGCTGGATGACCAAAACGCCAGCAGTTTCTACACTGCTGCGGTGTAGGGGTCACCTTTCGAACTTGTAAACGTTGACCTGCAATGTAGACCAAAGGTGGCAGTTCTCGGCAGTCAAACGTTAAACGAGCTATATTGCAAGGATAACGTCTTCGCTTATTGGCAGGGAGGACAAAAGTGTCAACTTTAAGGATAAGTTCTTGGAGCTCAAGCTGCTCGAAATGTCATCACCACATGTCTGGAAATTCCGTTGGACAATGGTGTGGGGCAAAATGACAGAACCACAACAAGAATTGAGGGAATGGTGCTTGTCAATAGTAACAGGAGTAGTATCAATGGTAGTAAGAAGAGAAAGATCGCGAGCTTGGCCAGCATTCTGGACCGTGATGATGCGAGTGCCGCTCTTGAGAGCGTGAAATGAGATGTCTTTACCAACATGGCGTAGCAGAGCCTTACCAATACTATGGTCTGAAAGATAGGTATTAGGAGAAGTCGGTCGAAGAGTAAAAAACTTTGTCCATTGAGTAGTTTGAAACAGAGAGTTTAAGGGGAGTGCGTGACGAGCTTGTCGTTTCTGAGATGAACGAGAAGAAAGTGTCGAATCGTCATGTGTGGGTCTTGCTCGTTTGGGTGTGGGACCAGGGGTGGTCCGATGTGAGACGGGCGAGCGATTCGAAAATTGCCGCACCGTCGAGGGAGAAGCCGGAATCAAGGTCAGAGAAGAGCGAAGGTCAGATGTATCGAAAGGGCCTGTCGGGTCCCCGGTACCTGAAGCAGGTGACAAACCAGCACCAGCAAGAGGTACAGGGGCATGAGAGGTGTCCAAAGAGTCATCCGTTAACGAGGCAGGGTCAGTACTGGGTGCGGTATCAGGAAGGGGCCCGGGGGTAGTGGGTTCATGGATTGGTTCAGCCATGGTTAGGTTACTTCTTTCTTTTTATTTTTAAGAAAAAAAAGAAAGAAAATAAAAATAAAAAAAGAATAAAAAAAGGGGGAACGTGGAGGAATAGCTCCTAGGAGGAATGAAAGGGAGCGTAAATCCCCCTCCGTGCCCAAGAGGACCTCAACACTGCAAGTGGTGC
Organism: Cherax destructor; assembly: GCA_009830355.1. Taxonomy (NCBI): domain Eukaryota; kingdom Metazoa; phylum Arthropoda; class Malacostraca; order Decapoda; family Parastacidae; genus Cherax; species Cherax destructor. Next base: position 89,219 of record WNWK01007352.1, on the reverse strand, counting down.
AGATGCAGCATGGAACCCGTGCCATACCCTACCCTTCATGCCAGTAAACCAGCAATCCGGGATAGCAACCTCACATCCACCAAGCCATCTCGGCGGACAAAAAGAGAGGGCGGCCGGATATCCGCCACAAAGCATACCGCCTTCGGCCACCACCCCCGGAATCCGAAAGGTGGCCTCCAGAGATACACCCGTCGCCCGAAAGATACCCAAGGCCACCCCCCGGGTGACCAGAGAGGGATCAGGACATCCCCAGGCGATCCAGATTCCATGGCCTGTATATCACAGAGTCACTTATATGTTCAGAACTACTAAATGCCTCAAATGATGTAGTTGAAGTACTAGCAATAAAGGTCGAGAATCAAAACCTGGTCATCGTGGTTGTCTACAAGCCCCCGGATGCAACGTCCCAACAATTCCAGGAACAGCTTCTGAAAATTGACCACTGTCTGGAAAATCTTCCAGCTCCTGCCCCCAACATCTTGCTACTGGGGGATTTCAACCTCAGGCACCTAAAATGGAGGAACATTGCAAACAATGTGGTAGCAGAGATAACACCAGGAGGCAGCTCAGATGAAAATTCACACATGCATGAACTTTTAAATCTCTGCACCAAGTTCACCTTAAACCAGCAAATAGTAGAGCCCACAAGATTAGAGAATACGCTGGACCTCATCTTCACCAACAATGATGATCTGATACGAAATGTCATCATATCAAAAACAATATACTCAGATCACAACATAATAGAGGTCCAGACATGCATGCGGGAGCTCCAGATCAACAAAATGTGATCAGCTGTGAGGAGCTTTCTCCAAATTCAACTTCAATAACAAAAACATAAGGTGGGACCAAGTAAACCAAGTCTAAATGATATAAACTGGGAAGATTGCCTAGCATCACGGATCCCAACCTATGTCTTGAACAAATTAACTCTGTGGTACTTGAGGTTTGCTCAAGGCAAATTCCCTTAAGGAAAAGGAGGAGAAGATGCAAACTAGAAGAGAGAGGCGCTCCCTATACAGGCGAAGGCACAGAATAACGGAGCGGCTACAGGAGGCCAATATCTCTGAAATACGTAGGGAGACACTAGTCAGAGAAATAGCAAACATCGAATTAAAACTAAAGGAATCTTATAGGAATCAAGAGACACGGGAAGAACTAAGAGCCATAAATGAAATTGAAAGAAACCCTAAGTATTTCTTTTCCTATGCAAAATCAAAGTCGAGAACAACAACCAGTATTGGGCCCTACTTAAACCGGATGGGTCCTACACAGATGACAGCAAGGAAATGAGTGAGTTACTTAAATCCCAGTATGACTCAGTCTTTAGCGAGCCACTAACCAGACTGAAAATCGAAAACCTAAATGATTTTTTCATGAGAGTGCCACAGAACTTGACAGACGCATGCCTTTCTGACATCATCACTACGCCAAATGACTTTGAAAAGGCAATAAATGACATGCCCATGCACTCCGCTCCAGGCCCAGACTCATGGAACTCCGTGTTCATCAAGAACTGCAAGAAGCCCCTATCACATGCTTTTAACATCCTATGGAGAGGGAGCATGGACACTGGGATCGTCCGCAGCTACTAAAAACAACAGACATAGCCCGCTCCACAAAGGGGCAGTAAAGCAATAGCAAAGAACTACAGACCAATTGCGCTAACGTCCCATATCATAAAAATCTTTGAAAGGGTTCTAAGAAGCAAGATCGCCACCATCTTGATACCCATCAATTGCACAACCCAGGACAGCATGGGTTTAGAGCAGGCCGCTCCTGTCTGTCCCAACTACTGGACCACTACTACAAGGTCCTGGATGCTCTAGAAGATAAACAGAATGCAGATGTTATATACAGATTTTGCAAAAGCCTTTGACAAGTGTGACCATGGTGTAATAGCACACAAAATGCGTGATAAAGGAATAACAGGAAAAGTTGGTAGATGGATTTATAATTTCCTAACACATAGAACACAAAGAGTAGTAGTCAACAGAGTAAAGTCTGAGGCAGCTACTGTGAAAAGCTCTGTTCCACAAGGCACAGTACTTGCTCCCATCCTATTCCTCATCCTCATATCAGACATTGACAGGGATATAAGCCACAGTGCTGTGTCTTCCTTTGCAGATGACACCCGAATCTGTATGACAGTGTCCACCGTTGAAGACACTGCAAGACTCCAAGCAGACAAACCAAATCTTTAAATGGGCTGCAGAAAACAATATGAAGTTCAATGATGAGAAATTTCAATTACTCAGATACGGAAAACGTGAAGAAATTAAAATCTCATCGGAGTACAAAACTAATTCCAACCACACAATAGAGCGAAAAACTAATGTCAAAGACCTGGGAGTGTTCATGTCAGAGGATCTCACCTTCAAGGACCATAACAATGTAGCAATTGCATCTGCTCGAAAAATGACAGGATGGATAATGAGAACCTTCAAAACCAGTGATGCCAAGCCCATGTTGACACTTTACAGATCGCTTGTTCTATCTAGGCTGGAATATTGCTGCACACTAACTGCACCTTTCAAGGCGGGTGAAATTGCTGACCTTGAAAATGTGCAGAGAACCTTCACGAGAGCATAAGTGCGATAAACCACCTCAACTACTGGGAACGCTTGAGTTCCTAAACCTGTACTCTCTAGAACGCAGGCGGAGAGATACATTATTATATACACATGGAAAATTCTCGAGGGCTTAGTACCAAACTTGCACACAAAAATCACTCCCTACGAAAGCAAAAGACTCGGCAGGCGATGTAACATTCCCCCAATGAAGAGCAGGGGTGCCACTAGCACGTTGAGGGACAACACAATAAGTGTGAGGGGCCCAAGATTGTTCAACTGCCTCCCAGCATACATCAGGGGGATTACCAACAAGCCCCTGGCTGTCTTCAAGCAGGCACTGGACAGGCACCTCAAGTCGGTACCTGATCAGCCGGGCTGTGGTTCGTACGTTGGACTGCGTGCGGCCAGCAGTAACAGCCTGGTTGATCAGGCTCTGGTCCAACAAGAGGCCTGGTCACGGACCGGGCCGCGGGGGCGTTGACCCCTGGAATTCTCTCCAGGTAGACTCCAGGTAGACACCACCGCCAAGGACCTCAACGGAATGGGATGGACCACGATACCCTTTCCCCTACCTAGGAACTAGAATGCCTGAGGAGAGGAGCTCCCAGGGTAAAACTGGGAAGGAAATAAGGGAGGGATGAGGAGGAGGAAAGGGAAAAGGGAGGATGGGGAAGATGGAAAAAAGGGAGGGGGGATTGGGGGGTAATTAGGTTCGGTCTGAGGAAGAAGACCAAGAGGTCCAATTCCTCAGACCGATAGCCTCTTTACCACGACAAGGAGCCCCCCTTAAAGAGGCTCGGGGCTTGATACTTCTCACTATCGTCCCATTGCCCTGACTAGTGTGGTCTGCAAGGTGATGGAATGATTGGTAAATAGACGTCTGATGTGGTTCTTAGAGATTCACTATTACAAAAATAACTCATTTGTAATAAACGACTGTTTGGGATAACAATAAAATCTCATATTTCATATATTTATTAATATATTATTATTAATATAAAAACATATACTCTGAATAAAAACATAATCTTATAATTTGTGTAAAAACAATATTTTCTGTATACACAAAATCATAGTACAAGGTAATAAAAGTCACAAGTAAAATCATATACTTAGTGCAGTGTCAAGTCGCTGCCGTCTTCAAGTGTCACGCAGGACACTACCACACCTTGTCATGATACTCCTTCTCCACCGTGTCCTCAGACACCCTTATCTCTGCCTTATGGCACACCTACAGGGTTCCACGACACCCGTTCCTGTACTATAAAAGACATTCACTGTGTCACACGACACCTCTGTGCCACATGGCACGCCCCCTGTATCATGAATTCAATCTCTAGTAAAGCCTTTGCACCGCGTCTTGACACCCCAAATACACGACTTAACCTGTGTCTTGCCACTGTCACAAACTCTGACTACACCACTAAATACCTTGACATTCCGGGTGACGCACCCAGTGTCACACAAGACGCACCCAGTGTCACACAAGACGCACCCAGTGTCACACAAGACACTTCAGGTACATAATTTCAGGTACAATAGTCTATTTTCAGGTACATAGTCTCAGGTCGTTACCAGCACGAAGAATCACTCAAGGTCTCTCGAACGTAGCACTCTCCAGTAGTGTATGGGAGAGTCCACTCTCCAGTGAGAGAGACTGATGAACACTCTCCATAGGAGAGTCTGGTTGACACTCCTAAGTGCATCAGGGAGCTGGTGAACTCTCCAGTGTTATATAGAGGAGAGTCTCTTTGACATTGTCGGTCCAGCCAGCCCGTCTGTCAAACATCACGTTTGATGACGTCACAGGCCGGCAGGTAAACTACCTAACAGCCATTGTTAGGTAGGGGGCCGTAACATTCACAATAGCCTTTCCCCTTGTCAATATGGCTTTCACAAAGGCCGCTCTACCTTAGACCCCTTACTCCACTTAGATACGTATATTCGGAATGCCTTTGCTAACAACCACTCTGTCCTGGCGGTCTTCTTTGAACAAGAGAAAGCACGTGGCACCACTTGGAGGTGTAACATTCTTACCCAAGCCCACTCCTTAGGCCTCCACACTAATCAACCACACTTCATCACTGCTTTCTTATCCAATAGACATTTTCAGGTCCATATTGGCGCCTCGCTTTCTTCGGACTTTGTACAAGCTGAGAGAGTCCCACAAGGTTGTGTCCTCTGCACTACCCTTTTTCTATTAGCTATAAATGACCTACCTTCCATTCTTCCTTCGCATATTTATATTTGGTCGTTACTTTGTGTAGATGACTTCGCTATGGCTTACTCCGGTGCTGACTGTCGACTAGTAGCAGCCTCCCTTCAGGTTGTGATAGACCGAGTCTCCCATTGGACCACTTCTCATGGCTTTAAATTTTCTAGTACAAAAACCCGATTCATTACCTTCGCTAGACGTCTGCTTATCCCAGATACTCCATTGTACTTATACAGTTCATGTATTCTGGCATGTGATACGGTCAAGTTTCTTGGCCTGCTCTTTGATCGCAGGTTGACATGGAGACCTCACATTTCTTCTTTAAAGGCAACTTGCCATGGTCGGCTGAATCTCCTTAAGGTTCTGACACATCGTTCATGGGGAGCAGATCGTCGCACTCTCCTCCATTTGCATTCCACCCTAGTCTTGTCCAAGCTGGATTTTGGTAACCAATTCTATTCTGCGGCTTCTCCCACAACTCTTTCTAAGATAGATCCCATTCATCACCAAGGTCTCCATTTATGCCTTGGTGCCTTTCGTTCATCCCCTGTTGAAAGCCTCTATGCAGAGGTGAATGTTCCTTCCTTGGCTGATCATCGAGATGCTCATTGTCTTCGTTATTTTGTCCGTGCTCATGATCTTCGTGTTCCTTCCATGTATAGCTTAATCTCAGACATTAGTAGGAACCCACTGTTTGTTCGATGCCCCTGCCTACTCCGAACGTTTTCTCTTCGCCTTCGTTCACTTCGGTCTTCCCTCCAGTTGCCCCCCTTGTACGTTCATTTAGCATCTGCCATTTCCCTTTCCTCTTGGGAAGTTTCGACAATTCATGTCTACCCGCCCCCACTGCCATGCGTCAAAGCTTTCTTACCTACACCTGCTGCTCGCTCTCTTTTTCTCAAGCACTTCTGGTCACATGCTCATGACATTGCTGTGTTTACAGATGGTTCTAAATCTTCTGATGGTGTTGGGTTCACAGCAGTATTGCCTGATGAAGTTGTCCGAGGCCACTTGTTGGACTCAGCTAGTGTCTTTACTGCTGAGTTGTATGCCATCCTCATAGCACTTCTTCATATTACATATATGTCTTCTTCGACATTCGTGATCATTTCGGATTTCCTCAGGTCTTTACAAGCTATTAAACAATTAAATTCCCCTCATCCATTAGTCCTCCATATTCAACAATGGTTGTGTTGCATAGCTAGCAAGAATAATAACTTCGTTTTTTGTTGGGTCCCTGGTCACGCTGGTGTGCATGACAATGAGTAGGTGGATGCTGCTGCGTGGTCAGCGGTGCATGATCTCCCGGTTTCTTGTAGGGGTATTCCGTACAGGGACTATTTTCCTACCACTGTTGCCATTCTCGGGAGACTGCGCTCTCCCGGCTCTGCATTGGTCATACATGCCTTACCCATAGGTATCTAATGGACAGACGCCCTGTTCCTCTCTGAGGCTTGTCAGGTCCCTATTTCGGTTCTTCACTTCCTTGTCAATTGCTCGATTTACCAGCGAGCTCACAGGATTTACCTCCAACGTCACTGCCCTACCACTCTTACTTTATCTTCTCTACTTGCAGACGATCAAACCTTTGACTCCCAAGCACTTTTTGACTTTTTGTTGGCAACTGCCTTATTATATGAACTTTGAAACATAACCCTTAGAGTCCCTTCCATCCCTTTTCTTTCCTCACCTTTGATCCCCTCTCCAACTAGCAGATTGTAACCACACTACTTACTACACCGCAGCACTGTACGACCCTTGTTGGTTTAGCACTTTCTTTGATTATAATAATAATCCTCCTTTCCTATTCCTCCTCTCCCCATCCCTCCCCTTTCCCTTTACTGTTTTCAACCATTAGGGTTCTTCCCTCAGGCATTCTAGTTCCTAGGTTAGGGGAAGGGCATCAGGGTCCATCCCATTCCATTGAGGTTCTTGGTGGTAATGTATTTTGCTGTGGAATTTGGATTATCTCGAGATCCCAATCCCTCTCCGATCTACCAGGGAAGGCTTCGGGTGTCTTTCAGGTGATGGGTGTATCTCTGGAGGCTGACTGTCGGATTCCAGGAGGTGGTGGCCTAAGGAGGTGTGCTTTGTGGCACGTTTCCTTCTGCCCTCTCTTTTGTCCACCGAGGTGTCTTGGTGGATGTAAGGTTGTTATCCTGGATTTTTTTTTTTTTTTTTTTTTTTAAACACAAAACTAAAGCAGGCCCTAAACCCTGTACCTTATTCCTTCTCTTATAAGGTAACCCTCCCTCCCACTACATTAACAAACCTGTCAGAACATCATATTAACAAACAACATATATTCATATAGTTAATACGCAACAAGGCGTAACTGATAATGTACTCAGTTACAACATGAACATTTATAAAATCCGGTTGTTCTGAACAAGGTCATATCATATATCATACTAAAAATATATCTAACCTAACACACCATACTGATAGTCATCACCACTCCTCATTCAGTAAACTTTAACTTACAACTGTTTTTACTCCGTACAATTATATGACGTAATATTATCCAACACACAGGTTTTATACAATTAAACATAACAGTACCCACAATAAAAATAACATGTATAGGAAATACTATACTTTTCACGTATGCGTACACAACGCACAATATTAATTACAATGTGAAACCCTTTTTTATGATCGTTTAACGATACAAAACAGGTACATGAGGCTAATATTTTGTATTCCTACATCATCATCCAACAGAGAAGCTCCCCATACTCATACTCCAGACCCATGCCTCTCCGACCAAGAAAATCAGTCAGGTAAACCCACTCAAACCCTTACAAAAGATTAACCCTATAATCAAAACCCTCCCCCACTTGAAAAGCCACCCCCTGCATCATTAGTCATCCCATCCCCTCCATGCACACATACCCTAAAATCCCTTATCTCCCACAACCGCTAAAATTACCTTGATAATTAAAATCCCCTCTCCACTATGACCCAACAGACAGACCTCCCCCCACTTAGAACTACACCCTAATACACATCCAAAACTCCACGCTCACTCGTCATACCTTAACCAGGATGAGCTTACCCTCCTGCCACGTCAAGCCCCCTTCTACGTCTACAATACATCCTGCAAAACCATGTTCCTCTACTCATCAGAAAATGCAGACTCCCATTTACTCCCATACACCACCCAATTTCTGCATTTACTCCTATACATTGTGCCCCCATAGCTCTAATCCTTTCCCCCACCCCTGCTCCCTCAGTCTCCAGGACACACACACGAAATCCACCATTAAATACCATAAACCCTGCGTTCTCTATCACCCACCCCTCGTATATCCATACTCATAGCCCTCAGTACTGAAATACCCCCACCCCCCATTTTCCTCAATACCCTGCCTATCCATTCTCTCACCACCCCCAGTTCCTCACAAAAATATATAGCATGCATCACTGTTTCTTGCATCCCACATCTTTTACAGCACCCATCTCGAACAATGCCCATCCGACATAACAATGCCTTATCTGCCACCACCCATGTAGAAACCTATACATTAATTCCTATCCCCAGCCCTAATCCTCATACCTTTCAAACCCCTCCATATCAATCCCCAATCATACATAGGGTATTCAGCGACCCCCTCCAATCCCATCCTTCCCCACGACCTCCAAAACACTAGCCTTCACTTCTTGCACCCTCCTCACAATCACCAAATCCGCAATATATCCAACACGTCCTACGATCACCCCACCATCTGCGCCCCTCCCGCTCCACGCTCCCACGGTAGCCCCTCAGTGCCTCCCAGCCGCACCATACACGTTCACAAACAAACACATCAACCTCCTTTCCACCCAAATAAGCCCCAACCCCCTAACTCCACTCTCTTCCTAACCACCTCCTTCCTCAACCAGTGTTTACGAAAGCCCAAATGTGCTAAAACCCTCACCTCCAACCCTCTCATCCTCCTGCATCAGAGGGTAAACCACTGCCACGTGCCACAGTCTACTGTAGATCAGCACGTTCACCGCTATCACCCTCTGATGCAAGGAAAGATCCCCGCCCTCCAACTCGCCAACCTATCTAGCGCTAGTTGCACCACCCTCCCAGAGTTCACCCTCCTGGCCTCCTTACTGTCACCCATATACATAATACCACAAATTTTCAGACTATCCACAATAATCCACCCATATCTCTCAGCCAATCTACCTCCAATCCATGCCCCTACCTCCAACAAACGCGATTTTGCCCCATTAATTCTCATACCCTTAGCTGCACAAAACACCCTTAGAGCCCCTCAATAATCTTCAATCCTCTTCCATTCTCACCAGCACCGTGGTATCGTCCACGTACCCACTATATCATTTCCTCCCTCCCTGCCCGTATCCCACCCACCCCACATTCTTCACAATCATCCTGTAAAGGGATCTTGCATGCAGCAAACAATATCTGGGATAATGGACATCCCTGTCGCAAACCCCTATCCATTCGTACCACCCTTCCCAATTTCCCATTCACCTGCACATGCACAGTAGCCCCCGAATACACCGTCTATACCCACCTAACTACCTCCTCACCAAACCCCTGTTTTCTCATGATCGCATACAGCATCCCTCTCTCCACACTATCATATGCCCCCTTCCAGTCCAATGCTAATACTCCTCCCCCAGCCCCCTCTATAAATCCCTTGATGCGTTCATGTCCCTCAATCATACACCTACCTAGTATCCCACGTTGTCCTTCCGCTATCACCTTCTGCAATACTCTCTTCAATCTGTTCCCCAAAACCTTCGCAAAGATTTTATAATCTGCATCCATTCGTACCACCCTTCCCAATTTCCCATTCACCTGCACATGCACAGTAGCCCCCGAATACACTGTCTATACCCACCTAACTACCTCCTCACCAAACCCCTGTTTTCTCATGATCGCATACAGCATCCCTCTCTCCACACTATCATATGCCCCCTTCCAGTCCAATGCTAATACTCCTCCCCCAGCCCCCTCTATAAATCCCTTGATGCGTTCATGTCCTCAATCATACACTACCTAGTATCCACGTTGTCCTTCGCTATCACCTTCTGCAATACTCTCTTCAATCTGTTCCCCAAAACCTTCGCAAAGATTTTATAATCTGCATTCATCATTACCAGAGGTCTGTAATTCTGCACCATGTTCCCTGATTACTCTTCTTAACTAATACTACCACCCCATGCCCTGCTCCTCCCATTCTACACCTACTCTTCATACATTCATCAAGGCCACCATACATTCCTTCAACACATCCCAATGTACCCTATAAAATTCATTCACCATACCATCCATACCAGGCGCCTTTTCCCTACTCATTCCATTCACCGCCTCCCACACCTCCTCCTCTGTTATTTCTCCCTCCAGACACAACCTGTATTTGTCCCCCAAAACCCCTACCACACCCTCCTCTACAATCTCACCTTCACTCCTGCCCCCACCCTTGCTCCGCAAATACGCCTCAAACCACTTATCTACGTAAACTCCCATCGCCTCGGTCGTCCGTAAACGTTGACTATCCAAATCCTTCCAAATCCTCCTCCACATCCAGGTAGTCTATTGTCATAGCCTCTCTGCACCCCCTACACCTGCCCACAACATACCGCGATGGTCTGTCACCCCATAAAACATCATCCATACCCGCTTTCACTCTGCACGCATCAAACCTCTCATTTTGCAAATCCTTCAGTCTTTCTTTCAAACCTCGAATCTCATCCATCACCTGCACTCCTCCCCGCTCATAACAACCTTGCAACAACCCCTCAAGATACTTTTTTAAACCATACCTCCAGCACACCTCCTCTCGCCCAGCTCTGATAATATTCCCTAATTCCTATTTTCGCACAGCTCTCCCACCATTCCACCAAATCATTATTATCCTCTCCCCTTCGCTCCCACAATGACCCCCACCACCTTCTAAAATCATCCTCCCTACCCATGCCAGTCAATAATCTACCATTCATCTTCCAATAACTCTGATACCACCTAATCACCCCTTCCCAACTCACATCTGCCAGAACACCCCTATGATCCGAGAATCCCACATCAAAAGTCTGCACCCTCCCTACAACCACCCTCCCCGTCACATATACCCTATCCAAACGCGCCGCATATCCCTTCCTAACAAAAGTATACTCCACAAAAACACCCCCTCCCACTACGTCCCTAAAACCTGCACTACTCAATAAATCCCTCAACGTCCCCAACTCACAACCCGCTCCCTAGGTTCCACATCCCTTTTCTAATTACACTATTAAAATCCTCCCAATATTGCCACGCCCGGCAAACCTCCCAATGCCCCCACCATGTAATCGTTTAAAAATCAATTTTCACTCTTCGAGAAGCCTCCGCGGCATATAAACCCCTACGAAACAAACCTTCACCCCCAATCCCCTCCACCCTTACCACCCTGCCCCCACTCTCCTCCCACGCTCGTAGAACAAAGGGGCTTGACGTGCTAATGACCACTGCCACACCCCTTTTAATTTCCCTGAAGACCCTGCATACACCTCATATCCCTGCAAACATAATTCACATCCACATCTATAATTGTGCTCCTGTAGGAACCCCACTTGCACACCATACCATCTCAAAGTTCCCTCTACCCACCGTCGCTTGACCTCCGCCCTCAACCCATTAACATTAATAGTTAGACACTGGAATATAAATGAGTGGGTTTACCTTTCGACCTCTGCACGGACTGTGACATTATCCTTCCTTTACCACCCCCCTTGCCCACACTTTTGCTGCCCATAGCAGCATCCTTACCATCATCTCTTGCCAACTCCCCTCCCCTGTCATTCCCCTTCACTTCCACCAAAGGCTTCTTCGTGACCCTCTGGGCCGGTGTCAAGATATCATCATGATCTTCGACCGCGCCAGATCGCTTCCGCGACCCGCTCCCCACCTCCATCATGTCCCCACTATCACTCTGATGCACCTCCACATTGACGCACTCACGCACCAATGCTGCTACCTCAGGACTCTCCTGCCCTGAGTCAATCCCAACTCGTGCCTCCTCCACCAAATCTGCCCCATCCCCAACATGCAACACCTGTAATGGGTCATCCAGTAATCCCTGAATCACTTCCACCAGAGGCACATCCATGCCTTCCTCTATCACAGGTACTTCCTCAACCTCCTTTTCATTCACCTCTCTCTCCAAAGTAGGCTCTGATGGGTGGCACAGTTCTGCCACACCCTCCACTATTTCACTCCATCTCCTGGTCCTTTGTTGCTGTCCCTCATCACCAGCCTTTCCCTCATACTTTCCTTGTGGTTCTGTCGGGATCTTGCGTTCAGCGGTTCGTTGAGCACCTCTCCTCAAACAATCCGCTGCTACATGATCAAAATTCCCACATATCCTGCACGTCCTCCTTTGTCCTGCGTAAGTCACGTACCTTGCGTCGAAACTCAGCCATAATGATGTAAGATGGAATGGGCCTCTAACGACATCTTTAAGGTGAAAGATCCTCAGGAAGACCCTCCATGGGTCCCACACTCCACTTTCCTGCCGTTGCCAGATGTACTGTCCATACTCGCTGAAGACACGTCCCACATCCATTTGATCCGCCTCAAAGGCACATTCTTTACCTTTACCCATGTGTAGGTGCGCGACACATCCTTTAATCGCACCTGCAACGTCGCATTGACCGTGTAGACGTTGTCCTGATGTCGCTCTACCAATGTCTCATATGCTGCAGCCGTTAACAACTTCACGAAGATCCTGTTCATGCCATTTAGTGCTACTCCATACAGTTCCTCCATATCAATGTTGTATATATCACGAAGAATAGTAGGTATTACTGTAGCCGCCACAGCAGGTTGAATTACTCCTGTAACCATGTCTATGCAGACGGTGTTGATGCGGCGTCTGCCCACCGCCGCCATGACAGTGAAAATAAAGTTGCTCACAGTCTCCACCAGGGGCCAGAGACCAGAGTAGCACACCCTTCTCTCACGAGAGCTGGGTGGTGAATGTTTCCGTGGTAGTTGTCGTGGCTGTGGTGGTCAATTATCCTGGATTGCTGGTTTACTGGCATGAAGGGTAGGGTATTGCATGGGTTCCATGCAATATCTGCATTACTGAATGTGCTTAACCCTTTGAGTGTAGAGACCCTTGCTTGCAAACTTGCTCTTAGTGTCTTAAGAAAAAAAAATACAAAATGTTTTTTTCATTTGAAATTACAATCTTTTTTCGAAGGTAATGAAACCAAAAGTACGAAATTTGATGGAAAACTTACGGAATTATGCTGTCACGAAGTGTCTAGGCGATATTTATGCTTCGTCGATTTTGCCCACATTGAGCCCTATTTTGGGCCTATTTCTTTGCTCCACTCGACCAAACTCATAGCTATGTTGCTAGAACTCCTTTTATTCTATCGATTCAGTACAAGAAACCGCCCTTTTACCTATTTCAACTACCCAAAAAAGTGATCAGAATGTACTAATTTGGCCAATTTCACACAAAATTCAAGAAGGACCAATTTCAAAATAGGGGCTAGAATATACAATGCAGACATTCCTGGCATTAAAATAACATTTTCTCTGTTCATTAGTCATGTCTCCTGGCCCCTGTTGTATTACACTTGTTTTTATTTTGAATTTTTATTCACACACTGGAACTCTCTCCAGGTATACTCCAGGTCTACACAAAAAATAGAATATTTACTGTTATTCAGACAACTCCATAATTGTAAATATTGTATAAATAATATCAGTACATTCGTGAATGCAGATGAGATCCAGGAGTTGATGTGTATTGGTCACGTGACGTGTTTTGTTTACTCTCGAACATCGTTAAAAATTGAAAATTTTTGCTAATTTGAGCTCACTTTCAAGCTACTTTTAGTCTGTAAACCATTCAGAATCATCTCAGTTTCTGTAATATAACTCTCCTTCTATCACACGAGACCAAGAAAACGAGAATATACCCATAAATACCATATGAAAATACAATGCAAAATCATAGTTTTAAACCAAAAACATAGTCACAGTTTTTTTCCTCATGTACTGCTTGCTGCAGGATTTTTTTTGTACTGTGCACACTGACCACTCAGACACATTCTCTCATATGTAGGCCTACCAACTTTCTCTCGCAAGATTGGAAGCTGCTAGAATTTTGGCGAATGTTACGGTTTAGGTTCACATAACTTAAATAAAAAGTCCTGGCTCCTAAAGGGTAAAAGGGACATTTAAATTACATTGAAAAAGCAACCACTCTAGGGCCAGCTTGCATCTTCACATTAAATGTGGAATATTAATTAGTCAATAATTTATTATAAGGAACGACACAAATACTCACCTATACAAAAATATAATATATTAATAGTAACATATATACAACCTACAATCTACTCTGCTACAACATCACCCTTATTCCAGTTCACATTAGCTCTCTAGCACTGCTACTAGTGAGTAAACCTCTTCAAGGGGGGCTCCTTGATGCGGTGAAGAGGCTCTTGGTCTAAAGAATTAAACCCTTTGGTCTCCTGGTGGCTAAAGCTCTCGCTACACATGGCGAGGGTCTGGGTTTGATTCCCAGCCAGGGTAGAAACATTGGGCGTGTTTCTTTACACCAGTTGTCTATGTTCACCCATCAGTAAAGTGGGTACCTGGGTGTTAGTTGACTGGTGTGGGTCGCATCCTGGGACACAGACCTAATTTGCCTGAAATGCTCAGCATAACAAGGGGCTTTCTATATAGTAGTATATCATTGATGTCAGCTAGGCCTGTACACCTTGTACATGTTCTTGTAGTAAATAAAAATATTATTAATTACCACCCACTCCTCCTTTCCCTATCCCAACCTCCCCATTCCCCCTTTTTTCCTCTCCCAACCCTCCCTTTTCCCCATCCCAGTTGTAGCCTCTGGGGTCCTCCCCTCTGGCATTATGGTTTCTAGGTGGGGGGAAGTGTGCCCGGGTTTATCCCACTCTGTGAGGTTCCTCGGGTGTTGTGTAGTTTGCCATGGAATCTGGATAATCTGGAGGTGCCCTACTCCCTTCCCGGATTTCTGAGAAGTAGGCGGGGTGTCCTGCAGGTAATGGGTATATCTCTAGAGGCTGCCTGTCAGTTCTGGGAGGTGGCAGCCAAAGGAGGTATTTTTTATGGCAGGTTTCCGACCACCCTCACTTTTGTCCACCGAGGTGGTTCAGTAGATGTAAGGTTGCTATCCCGGTGCGCTGGTTTACTGGCATGACTGGTAGAGTATGGCACGGGTTCCATGCTTCATCTGCACTGCTCATGGTCTCGAGTTCCTCACGGATGAAAGGGGGAACTTATGGCCCTTTCATGCCTTCTAATGACTGTACCTCTGCTATCCCTCCCTTTTTTCCTAAAAATAATAATAAGAAAGAAGTCCCATCATCATGGAGTCTTCGTTCTATGATAACCCTCCTCCTCCTAGGCCTCTTTTTGTTACCACATCCTGTTCTGACCCGCCTTCGTTATTGAACCATTCTCCAGACTCTTCCCGTACCCCTGTACCTTCTGCTGGTAATGCTGGTGATGCTTCGTCACTCGTTCCTTCCATCTCTAATGTGGTCCCACATCCTTAGTCTCTGTCCTCTGAAACACTAGAAGCTATCGCAGAATATATTACGGAGACTCGAACGTTGATGGACACCGCTCCACCTCCAGTTCCTCCTCCTCTCTCTTCTATGTCTACACCCCTCCTTCCTTCGCAGTGTCCCAATCCTTCACTGCTTACAAGTCTTCCGCTGCCTCCAAACGTTGACTTTTCTAACCCTACTAGTCCATAGATACCTCTACCTTCGACTTTCTTGTATCTTTCTCTTCGTAAATCATGGCTTATTTACAGCGGAATATCCGCGGCCTCAGGGGTAACTGGGGTGAGCTTCAGGTGTTGCTCTCCCAGTTTTTTCCTGTTGGTGTCTGTTTACAAGAACCCAAATTACACTCCGCTGTTATCCATCCCTTCTTGGGCTATGATTTATTATATTCATTGGATAATTTTTCCAATGGAACCTTTAACGAAAGTGCTCTTCTTATACGCACTGTTATTCCATTCCATCAGCTCTTTGTTCATACTTCTCTGCATTACACTGCAGCCCGTATCCACTTGAATAAGTGGTATACACTCTGTTCTTTGTATCTCTCCCCTTCTCGGGCATTATCTATCCCTGATGTTGCCTTTCTGGTTTCTTCCTTACCGCCACCCCTTCTGTTACTTGGCGATTTTAATGCCCACCATTTTCTCTGGGGGGATCTCACTGTGACTCCCACGGCATTCAGTAAGAGGCATTTCTTGCTTCTCTCCCACTCCATGTTTTAAATACGGGTACTCCCACCCATTTTGATCCTCGAACTCATTCTTTCTCTTGCATCGATCTCTCCTTCTGCTCTTCCTCAACTGTCCTCGACTTCACCTGGTCTGTCCTCCCGGACTTGCATGACAGCGATCATTTTCCAATCATCCTTACTTCTCCTTTGTATTCTCCACCTCCTCGTAGCCCACACTGGCAATTTGACCAGAAGAATTGGGACCTTTACGCACATCTTACTGCTTTTCATGAGGCTCCTTCCTCGTCCTCCATTGATGAGGTTTTACATCTCTTCTCATCATCCGTCTTAACTGCAGCTTCACATTCTACTCCCCAAACCTCAGGCAATCATTCTCAGAAGTGCGTGCCTTGGTGGTCTCCTGCTTGTGCTCGGGCAGCATGTTTGAAACGCGCTGCGTGGGGCAGGTACCGGTACAACAGAACCACAGAGAGACTCTTTGATTTTAAGCAGAAGAGAGCAATTGCTCGCCATGTCATCCGTGACACTAAACGCACTTACTGGCGGGATTACGTTTCTACCGTCACTTCGACTTCCTCGATGCGTTCAGTTTGGAAAAAAGTATGGAAACTGAGTGGTAAATTTTCCCCCGACCCGGCTCCTGTTCTTCGGGTTGCCGGTGTCAATATAGCACACCCTCTTGCCATTGCCACTGAAATTGGTAATCATCTGGTCCGTATTTCTCAGGGGCTCCATCTATGCCCCTCGTTCCTTTCTTCTAAGTCTACCAGTGAGTTAGAGCCCTTAGATTTTTCTTCTCTCAGAGAAGAATCTTATAATGTGCCTTTTATCCTTCTTGAACTGGAGGCAACACTCTCCGCTTGCCGATCATCGGCAGCTGGGGCAGATGGCATACATATTCGTATGCTACAGCATTTACATCAGTCAGCCCTTGAAGTCCTCTTACAACTCTTTAATCTTATATGGTCACAAGGAGTTCTTCCCCAGCTGCGGAAAACTGCTATTGTTCTACCTTTCCGCAAACCGGGTACTACGGGACATGATGCCTCCCACTACTGTCCCATTGCTCTTACCAGTGCAGTTTGCAAGGTGATGGAACGTCTGGTTAATAGATGTTTGATGTGGTATTTAGAGACACACAGTAGTCTCTCTACTAGTCAATATGGCTTTCGTAAGGGCCGTTCTATCATTGACCCCTTACTGCGCTTGGATACATATATTCGTAATGCCATTGCTAATAACCACTCTGTTATTGCCATCTTATTTGACCTTGAGAAGGCATATGACACAACTTGGAGGTATAATATCTTGGCCCAGGCCCACTCTTTAGGTCTCCAAGGCAATCTATCATTTTTCCTGAAGGCCTTCTTAACTGAAAGACATTTCCGTGTCAGGGTTAATAATATGCTTTCCCCACAGTTTGTCCAAGCTGAAGGTGTCCCCCAGGGATGTGTTCTGAGCACAACACTCTTTCTCCTTGCTATAAATGATCTAGCATCTATTCTCCCATCCAATATTTGGTCATTGCTTTATGTTGAACACTTTGCTATAGCTTGTGCAGGCGCTGATTGTCATCTCATTGCAGTTTCGCTCCAGCATGCAATCAACCGTGTTTCCGATTGGGCCACCACTCATGGGTTTAAATTTTCTAGTAGTAAAACTCACCAAATTACGTTCACTAGACGTTCAGTGGTCTCTGATCATCCATTGTACCTATACGGCTCGCGTATCCCAGAACGTGATACGATCAGCTTTCTCAGCCTCCTGTTTGACCGTCGACTGTCCTGGAAACCTCACATTACCTCTCTGAAGGCAACTTCTCATAGCTGGCTGAACCTCCTTAAAACCCTAGCACATCTTTCATGTGGGCTGATCGTAGAACTGTCCTTCGCCTGCATTCACCCTAATTTTATCGAAACTCGATTATGGTGACCAGATATATTCAGCGGCCTCCCCTGCTACTCTCTCTAGCCTTAATCCCATCCATCACCAGGGATTACGTTTATGCCTCGGTGCTTTTCGTTCTTCACTGATTGAGAGCCTCTATGCAGAAGCAAACATTCCATCCTTGTCCGATCGCCGTGATGCACATTGCCTTCGCTATTATGTTCGCTCTCATGACCTCCGCAATCCTTCCATGTATAGGATTGTCACAGTTGTTAGTAGATGCTCTTTATTTCTTCGTCGACCCTGTTTACTTCATCCTTTTTCTCTTTGTCTACATTCGCTCTTGTCTTCCCTTCAGCTACCACCTTTCTATGTTCATGTGGCATCTCCCTTTCGCCTACCCCCTTGGGAAGTTCCTGCTGTCCGTGTCTGTTCTTTTTCTCTGCCTTGTGCGAAAGTCCAACTTCCTACGGCGGCTTCTCGCTCTCTTTTTCTAGACCACTTATGTTCTCATTCAAATGCCATTGCAGTGTACACTGATGGTTCTAAGTCATCAGACAGTGTTGGATTTGCAGCAGTGTTTCCGGACAGTGTCGTGTGAGGGCATCTATTATCCTCGCTTAGCATATTTATGGCTGAATTGTATGCCATTCTTGTGGCACTTATCCGTATTGCATCTATGCCTGTGTCACTATTTGTGGTCGTTTCAGACTCCCTTATTGCTTTACAGTTTTTTGTATCCACCTTTGGTTATGCCGTATCTCTAGCAAACACAGAGATATTGTTTTTTGCTGGGTCCCTGGTCATGTTGACGTACAGGACAATGAACAGGTAGACATTGCTGCACGGTCAGCAGTACCTGACCTTCCAGTTTCATATAGAGGTGTTCCATTCACGGACTATTTTGCAGTCATTGCTACCCACCTTCGCACCCATCGGCAACAGCGCTGGTCTGACATGCTAAATAACAAACTTCATTCTATTAAACTGAGTA
Source organism: Cherax destructor (assembly GCA_009830355.1). Classification (NCBI taxonomy): domain Eukaryota; kingdom Metazoa; phylum Arthropoda; class Malacostraca; order Decapoda; family Parastacidae; genus Cherax; species Cherax destructor. The sequence goes on along the minus strand of WNWK01007352.1, from coordinate 70,284 downwards.
TAGGTTTCTGGCCTTCTTGTCACCAATGTCGAGGTTGGAAGACTACACTCTCCCGTCTTCACATCGGCCACACTCGTCTTACTCACGGGTATCTCATGGAGAGGCTCCCTGTCCCTCTCTGTGAGCATTGTCAGGTTCCAGTATCTGTTCGCCATATTCTGTTGGACTGCCCACTCTATCAACGAGCATGCAGAATTTACCTCCAACGTCGTCTTCACTCTGCTGCCCTTTCTTTACCTTACCTTCTTGCGGATGGACCCTCCTTTAATCCTGACTCTCTCATTGACTTTTTGACAGCAACTGATTTACTACACAAACTCTGAAAATTATGCCTCAAGCACTCCCCTCAGTCCTTTCTACCTCAATCTCTTGCTACCCTCTATCCCTGCACTATCCACTGCCCTGCTGCACTCCATAACCTACTAATCATCCCTCTCCCTCTTACTACCCATTCTCCCTGCATCCTGCCCTGCCCCACTGCACTGTATGACCCTTGTGGTTTAGCACTTCTTTTTATTATAATAATAATATACAATGTCAATGTACACAACAGTTGAACATAAGAACTATACATAAGGATGATAACAGATTGTAATGCATTACAAGTATGATATATCACAATTCATTATAAGTCATGGGAATTGATAGAATCAATGGTGGGATAGTTCAATAAAAGAGATAGAAATGATTCATCGATCTGTATTCATATGATCTACTGATTCTGAGGACGTAGTTGTACTGTAGTGGTTGTAGGTTAATGAAAGCTAGAGTAACAATAACAAGTGTACTCTCCATGACCCACTCCATAACAACAACGACAATAATAACATCTATAAATGACTGAACCAAACAAACATAGTATTTAATCCTCCTACTGCTCCTATCCTCTTACATTCCTCCTTTTCTAAATTAAATTATATCACCACAACAGATGGAATGGTTACCATATAAGAATTAGCCCATCATCCAACTACAGTGGAACCCCGGTTAATGAACACCCCGGAAATCGTGCAGTTATGTAAGTATAATATTGTAAGTGCTTGTGGAAGTGTATTTTTGGGGGTCTGAAATAGACTAACCTAAAGGACATTTTTTCCTAAGGAAGTAAATTCGTTCGGTAATGGCACTTGAGCAGGCTTCTGCAATGATTTTTTTTCGTTAACCGGAGTTCCACTGTACTTATAAATCCAACCTATCTGGAGGTTTGACAACTCTTCTGGAACGCCGGAGAATTGGAGGGTTTGCACTGTCCTGAGGTGCCTCCTCTTCTCTCACACTGCTGGTTCCCTTATCAAACCTCCCAGGAGGTTCTTCCTGCATGCTAACCTGCTCTTTAAGTTTATCACCACTATTATCTATTGAGGGCAGTTCCTCTAAATCACTCCTTACAGCTTCTGGTGCTGTTGGAATCAGTGGTTGTTCTCCATTCCTAAACCTTGGCATGAGTTGATCTATATGCCTTTTCCATATCATGTTACCAAAACCTCTAATTAACACTGTAATTCCTAACACCTAATACCTCCACAATTTTTCCTTCTACCCAGGGTCACCTTTCCCAAAGTTTCTTGCATACACAGTATCTTCAACTTTAAATTGCTTCACCCCTCCTTGAAGGTCACCAGCAGGCATTTTAGGCAATGAATTGTCTTCTTTAACATGACATTTGACAACCAATACAGGGACTTTAAAATTCCTATGTAACATCATTTCTGCTGGTGTCTTATTAGTGGAGGAATGAACAGTTTTCCTATAGTTACCTCTTTAAGGGGGGCTCCTTGTCACGGTAAAGAGGCTATCGGTCTGAGGAATTGGACCTATTGGTCTTCTTCCTCAGACCGAACCTAATTACCCTCCAATCCCCCCTCCCCTTTCCCATCTTCCCCATCCTCCCTTCTCCCTTTCCTCCTCCTCCTCCCTCCGTTATTCCCTTCCCATTTTTACCCTGTGAGCTTCTCTCCACTGGCATTCTGGTTCTTAGGTAGGAGGAAGGGTACCGTTGTCCATCCCACTCTGTTGAGGTTCTTGGCGGTGGTGTAGTTTGCCGTGGAATCTGGATTGCCTGGGGATGTCCTGATCCCTCTCCGGTCTCCCGGGGGGTGGCTTTGGGTATCTTTCAGGCGACGAGTGTATCTCTGGAGGCCACCTTTCGGATTCCGGGGGTGGTGGTCGAAGGAGGTATGCTTTGTGGCGGGTATCCGGCCGCCCTCTCTTGTCCGCTGAGGTGGCTCGGTGGATGTGAGGTTGCTATCCCGGATTGCTGGTTTATTGACATGAAGGGTAGGGTATGGCACGGGTTCCATGCAGCATCTGCACTACTTGCGGTGTTGAGGTCCTCTTGGGCGCGGAGGGGGATTTACGCCCCTTCCATTCCTCCTAGGAGCTATTCCTCCACGTTCCCCCCTCTTTTTATTCTTTTTTTCTTTTTATTTTCTTATTTTCTTCTTTCTTTTTCTTAAAAACAAAAAGAAAGAAGTAACCTAACCATGGATGAGTCAATCCGTGAACCTACTACCCCCGGGCCCCTTCCTGATACCACACCCAGTTCTGACCCTACCTCGTTAATGGACAACTCTTCGGACACCTCCAATACCCATGTACCTCTTGCTGGTGCTGGTTCGTCACCTGCTTCAGGTACCAGGGTTCCAACTGGCCCATTTGACATGTCTGAACTTCGCTCTTCTCTGACCTTGATTCCGGCTTCTCCCTCTACGGTGCTGCAATTTTCGGATTGCTCTCCTGTCACACGTCGGACCACCTCCGGTCCCACATCCAAACGACCAAGACCCTTATATGACGATTCGACACTTCCTTCTCATTCATCTCAGAAACGACCAGCACGTCATGCACTCCCCTTAAACATTTTGTTTCACATTACTCAATGGACAAAGTTTTTTACTCTAAGACCGACTACTCCAACTACCTATCTTTCCGATCATAGTATTGGTAAAGCTCTCCTATGCCATGTAGGTAAAGATATCTTATTTCACACTCTCAAGAGCAGCACTCGCATCATCACGGTCCAGAATGCTGGCCAACCTTGCGATCTTTCTCTCCTTACGACCATAGATACTATTCCTATCACTATTGACAAACATCATTCTCTCAATTCTTGTAGTGGCACTGTCATTTTACCCTACACCATTGTCCAACGGAATTTCCAGACATGTGGTGATGACATTCTGGAGCAGCTTGAGCTCCAAGACCTCCCTATCCTTAAAGTTGACACGTGTCCTTCCTGCCCGTAAGTGAAGACGTTATCCTTGCAATATAGCTCGTTTAATATTTGACTGCCGTGAACTTCCACCCTCGGTCTACATTGCAGGTCACCGTTTACAAGTTCAAAAGGTGACCCCTACACCACAACAGTGTAGAAACTGCTGGCGTTTTGGTCATCCAGCGAAATATTGCAGGTCCATGGCCGAATGCCCAGTCTGTGGTGCCGATGACCATGCCAGTCCTTCTTGTAATCTACCTCCCTCTTGCCTTAACTGTCATGAGGCACATCCATCATACTCTCGCCGTTGTAAGGTTTACCTAAATGAGCGGGAAATCCATTGTCTCAAAGAGGCAGAAGGCTTTTTATATGCTATGGCCATCTCTCATCTACGCCTTCAAGGGAGACTTCCCCGTATTTCTTATTCTTGCATTGCTAAACGTCCCCCCACTTCTGGGGTCACAACTTACGCGGCTTCCTCTGTGGTCGCCTGATCCTCAGTCACCCCGTCTCGAATTCTTTTGCTGTTCTTGGCTCCGAGATCCCTACCTCGGCATCCCTTACTGTCGTCACCTCTTCCTCTACTCACTCGCACAGTTCTGTGTCTTCACGCCCTCGTCCAACACCTAATTCTCATCGCCCCTCTTCTTCTCATAAGTCCGGCAAAAAATCCCCATTGCCGGGTTCTTCACCTCCGACTATTTCTGTAACGTGTGTGGAGGTTCATCCTCCTCCTCATTCAATATCCCAAGTTTCTTCCTTGACTGCCCCCTCCCCAGGTCGCTTCTACTCCTGTCCTTTCCCAAGCCCCTTCGACAGTCTCCTCTTCCATCTCCTCGCCCTCTACTTTAGTACAGTCTATAGTCTCCCAGATTGTTGCTCACCCTCCTCCTCCTTCCATCTCTAATGTGGTCCCACATCCTGCATCTTTGTCTTCTGAAACGCTGGAAGCTATCGCAGGATTTATTGCAGAGACTGGACTGTTGATGGACACCGCTCCACCTCCGGTTCCTCCTCCTCTCTCTTCTCTGTCTACACCCCTCCTTCCTTCACAGCGTCCCACTCCTTCTTTGATTACAGGTCTTCTGCTACCTCCACACGTGGACTTTTCTAACCCAAGTCCATAGATACCTCTAACTTCGACTTGTATCTTTCTCTTCATAAATCATGGCTTATTTGCAGTGGAATATCCGAGGCCTCAGGGGTAACCGGGGTGAGCTCCAGGTGTTGCTCTCCCAGTTTTCCCCTGTTGGGGTCTGTTTGCCAGAACCCAAATTACAATCTGCTGTTATCTGTCCCTTTTTGGGCTATGATTTGTTGTATTTATCGGAACTCTTTTCGATGGAACCTTTAACGAAAGGGCTCTTCTTATACTCACTGGTATTCCATACCGTCAGCTCTATGTTCATTCTTCTCTACATTACACTGCAGCCCGTATCCACTTGATTAAGTGGCATACACTCTGTTCTTTATATCTCTCCCCTTCTTGGGCATTGTCTATCTCAGATGTTGATTTTCTGGTTTCTTTCTTGCCGCCACCCCTTCTGTTACTTGGCGATTTTAACACTCACCATTTTCTTTGAAGGGGCTGCACTGTGACTCCTGTGGCGTTCAGTTGGAGGCATTTCTTGCTTCTCTCCCCCTCCATGTTTTAAATACGGGTACTCCCACCCATTTTGATCCTCAAACTCATTCTTTCTCTTGCATCGATCTCTCCATCTGCTCTTCCTCAACTGTCCTTGACTTCACCTGGTCTGTCCTCCCAGACTTACATGACATCAATCATTTTCCAATCATCCTAATGTCCCCTTTGTATTCTCCACCTCCTCGTAACCCACGCTGGCAATTTGACCGGGCAAAATGGGACCTTTACACACATCGTACTGCCTTTCATGAGGCTCCTTCCCCATCCTCAATTGATGAGGTTTTACATCTCTTCTCGTCCTCCGTTCAGCTTCACATTCTATCCCCCAAACCTCAGGCAAGCATTCTCAGAAGTGTGTGCCTTGGTGGTCTCCTGCTTGTGCTCGGGCAGTACGTTTGAAACGCACTGCGTGGGGCAGTGGGGCAGGTACCGGTATAACAAAACCACAGAGACACTCCTTGATTTTAAGCAGAAGAGAGCAATTGCTCACCGTGTCATACACGACGCTAAATGCACTTTCTGGCAGGATTGCGTTTCCACCATCACTTTGGCTTCCTAGATGAGTGCAGTCTGGAAGAAAGTGCGGAAATTGAGTGGTAAATTCTCCCCCGACCCGGCTCCTGTTCTTAGGGTTGCCGGTGTCGATATAGCACACCCTTTTGCCGTTACCACTGAAATTGGTAATCATCTGGTCCACATTTCTCAGGGGCTCCATCTATGCCTCTCGTTCCTTTCTTCTAAGTCTGCCAGCAAGTTAAAGCCCTTAGATTTTTCTTCTCTCAGAGAAGAATCTTATAATGTGCCTTTTACCATTCAAGAACTGAAGGCAACACTCTCCGCTTGCCGATGATCGACAGCTGGGTCAGAGGGCATACATATTCGTATGCTACAGCATTTACATCTGTCTGCTCTTGCTGTCCTCTTACGACAAAAAAAAAAAATTCTTGTCAAAATGTTAAGATTATTTTTCTGATTGTTTTTGTCCTAATTTTTTTTTTTTTTGTGATCAATACTTACCGAGATATGGAGGCATAAAGCTGGCAGAAAATGAGCCGCGTATGACAACAGCGGCGCATGCTGCTCACTGGTACACTTACGTATATTTACTCCCATTCAAAGGTTTCTTGTATTTTCCAATATTTTTTTTTTCCAAGTAACTTATGTGGCCTGTGAGACCAAAGTAAGGTGCTGTGTACATATAAACACTCGTTGTATACAACACAATAACTGCACAAACATTATTATCATTATATTGTTTACAAAACTTGTTTACACAAACCAACAATGCAAAATTTTTTTTATTGCTATTGTTCTATAATATATGTACACATATATAATGACTGGACACTTTCCATCAACTTCCCTTAGCACTTGAAGCTGTGTGTGTGTGTGTGTGTGTGGACATCTAAATTTGCTGAGTCAGGGTAAGGCAGCTGTCAAAATGACATATTATACCATTACTCACCACCCTCACTGCTGTCAACCTGTCAACACAAAAGGGGTTGCATGTCTTCTTCCCCACAACCTCCTTCCTAGCTTCCTTTCTTCCTTCATTCCTTACTTATTTCCTTCCTTACTTATTTCCAACCTTCCTTCCTTCCTCTCATCTCTTCCTTCCTGCCTTCTTTTCTTCCTTCATTCTTTCCTTTTTTTTCTTCCTTCTTTTGTTCCTTTCATCTCTTCTTTCCTTCCTTCCTTCCTCTCATCTCTTTCCTTCCTTCCTTCCTATCATCTCTTCATTCCTTACTTTCTTTCTTTCTTCCGTCCTTCCTTCTGGTATCCTGGGCATTGCTTTCAGTCACAAACTCCTCAAAACCATGAAATTCATCTTCAGAGACACTTCCATCTGTGTTAGAGCTATCACTGGGGAAGAGAAGAGTCCCAGATTCGCCGGGGAGTCAGGTATTTCTTACCGCTAGGCATGCTGAACATAGACTACTGAAATGGCTTTCCCACAATGCGCCACTGGCTGCCCGATTTTTTATATACTGCACACACTGACCACACAGACCCATTCTCTCACATGTGGGCCTACCAGCTTTCTCTCACTTGATTTGAGGCCGCTAGAATTTATGTGTATTAATACGTCCGAAACAGTGGCTCGTAAGACGTATATATGACCGAAACAGTCAAAGGGTTAATCTTATATGGTCGCAAGGAGTTATTCCCCAGCTGTGGAAGTCTGCTATTGTTCTCCCTTTTTGCAAACTGGGTACTATGGGACATGATGTGTCCCACTACCATCCCACTCTTACCAGTGCAGTTTGCTAGGTGATGGAACGTCTAGTTAATAGACGTTTGATGTGGTATTTAGAGACTCACAGTAGTCTCTCTACTACCCAATATGGCTTTCGTAAGGGCCGTTCTGCGATTGACCCCTTACTGTGCTTGGATACGTAATGTCTTTGCTAATAACCACTCGGTTATCGCCATCTTTTTTGACCTTGAGAAGGCTTATGACACAACTTGGAGGTATAATATCTTGGCCCAGGCCCACTCCTTAGGCCTCCGTGGCAATCTACCATTTTTCTTTAAGGCCTTCTTAACTGAAAGACATTTCCGTGTCCGGGTTAGTAATGCACTTTCCTTGGAGTTTATCCAAGCTGAAGGTGTCCCCCAGGGATGTGTTCTGAGCACAACAAAAACCTCTTTCTCCTTGCTATAAATATGCTATAGCTTGTGCGGGTGCTGACTGTCACCTCATTGCAGTTTCCCTCCAGCATGCCTCCTTAAAACCCTAGGACATCTTTCATGGGGGGCTGATAATAGAACTCTCCTTCGCCTGCACTCAGCCCTAATTTTATTGAAACTCGATTATGGTGACCAGATATATTCGGCGGCCTCCCCTGCTACTGTTTCCAGCCTTAATCCTATACATTACCAGGGATTGCATTTATGCCTTGGTGCATTTCGTTCTTCCCTGGTTCAGAGTCTCTATGTAGAAGCGAACATTCCTTCCTTGTCTGATCATCGTGATGCACATTGCCTTCCCTATTATGTTCACTCTCATGACCTCCGCAATCCTTCCATGTATAGGATTGCCACAGTTGTTAGTAGATGCTCTTTATTTCTTCGTCGACCCTGTTTACTTCGTCCTTTTTCTCTTTGTCTACATTCACTCTTGTCTTCCTTTCAGCTACCACCTTTCTATGTTCATGTGGCATCTCCCTTTCGCCTACCCCCTTGGGAAGTTCCTGCTGTCCGTGTCTGTTCTTTTTCTCTGCCTTGTGCGAAAGTCCAACTTCCTACGGCGGCTTCTCGCTCTCTTTTCCTAGACCACTTCCGTTCTCATTCAAATGCCATTGCAGTGTACACTGATGGTTCTAAGTCATCAGACAGCGTTGGATTTGCAGCACTGTTTCCGGACAGAGTCGTGCGAGGGCATCTATTATCCTCGCCTAGTATATTTATGGCTGAATTGTATGCCATTATTGTGGCACTTATCCGTATTGCATCTATGCCTGTGTCACCATTTGTGGTCGTTTCAGACTCCCTTAGTGCTTTACAGGCTATCCAAAAATTTCATACACCTCAACCCTTAGTTCTTCGTATCCACCTTTGGTTACTCCGTATCTCTAGCAAACACAAAGATTTTGTTTTTTGTTGGGTCCCTTTTCATGTTGACTTACAGGGCAATGAACAGGCAGACACTGCTGCGCAGTCAGCAGTACATGACCTTCCAGTTTCATATAGAGGTGTTCCATTCACGGACTATTTTGCAGTCATTGCTACCCACCTTCACACCCGTTGGCAACAATGCTGGTCTGACCTGCTAAATAACAAACTTTATTCTATTAAACCAAGTATAGGTTTCTGGCATTCTTCTTGTCACCAATGTCGAGGTTGGGAGACTGCTCTCTCCGTCTTCGCATTGGCCACACTTGTCTTACTCATGGGTATCTCTTGGAGAGGCTCCCTGTCCCTCTCTGTGAGCATTGTCAGGTCCCAGTATCTGTTCGCAATTTTCTGTTGGACTGCCCACTTTATCAACGAGCACGCAGAATTTACCTCCAACGTCGTCTTCGCTCCACAGCTCTTTCTTTACCTTCCCTTCTTGCTGATGGACCCTCCTTTAATCCTGCCTCTCTCATTGGCTTTTTGACAGCAACTGACTTACTGCACAAACTCTGAAGGTTTTACCTCTAGCACTTCCTTCAGTCCCTTCTACCACAATCTCTTGCTATCTTCTCTCCCTGCACTATCCTCTCTCCCTGCACTATCCACTGTCCTGCTGCACTCCATACCCTACTAATCATCCCTCTCCCTCTTACAACCCATTCTCTCTGCATCCTGCCCTAACCTGCTGTGCTGTATGACCCCTGTGGTTTAGCGCTTCTTTTTTATTATAATAATAATTTCCTATGGTTATAAAAGAACCTACATAATCTGGTATTGAGAGATCCTTTTGTAAATTTGTATAATCTTTCCTTCAATGTCCTTACAGCCCTCTCTGCCAGACCATTTGATGATGGATGGTATGGGGCTGGAGTAACATGTTCAATACTATTCTTACTAAAGCTTCCAGCTCTTGTGATACAAAGTATGCAGCATTATCTGACACAACTATGTCTGGTAACCCAAAATTACAAAAGGATTTCCTCAGTAACTCAGTAGTAACTGTGGATGTCATGGAACTAGTTACTTGCACATCTAAGAATTTTGAAAAGGAATCCACAATTACCCAAAAATATTTGCCCTGAACTGGACCTCCATAGTCTATATGCACTCTAGACCATGGTTTCCCAGTGCTGGGCCAAGATAGGACAGGAGATGAAGTTGGCTTAAAATTCTGAAAACAAATGGGACAACTCTTTTTCACTTCTGCAATATCTTGGTCCATCTTTGGCCACCAGAACCACTGCAAAAGCTTTCGTAACATTGATACCATTATGACCTATATGCAGATGCTCTAATACCTTACATCTCAACTTTACAGGCACTACCACTCTATTCCTATAATACATCATCATGAACAGTCAGATCTTATTTTACTGAATTATAGTAAAAAAAAATACACTGTTCTTTCCCCATCCATATTTAACATTATTTACTACTTGGAATAATACAGCATCTATTCCAGTTTCCTCTTTGATTTTGTCAAATGATAAATTTTCTAAATCGAGGGACTCTACTAATCTTACATATTCCGAAGGTGTACCTGACTCTAAGCTGTGATCTTCAGTAGGTAATCTACTAAATACATCTGCAATAACATTTTCCTTGCCAGCCTTGAATAACAATTCATAATCATACTGAGCTAATAACAGAGCCCAATGTTGAATTCTGGCATTTGCATTTACTGGAATAAGTTTTACTTTCCAAACAACCCTAGCAATGGTTTATGATCTGTGCGAGCAACAAACTTTCTCTCTAGCAAAAAGCTGTATAACCCTTGTGGTTTAGCGCTTCTTTTGATTATAATAATAATAATCCCTAGCAAAAAATATCTGAATTTCTTAACAGCAACACCAAAGCTAGACCTTCTTAATCAAGTTGAGAATAATTATGTTCTGCTGGAGAAAGTTTCTTACTAGCAAAATACACAGGTTTTTCCTGGCCATTTACTACCTGGATTAACACACATCCAACACCCACAGAAGAAGCATCAACCTCAATTATTAATGGATGCTCTCCTAGAAAATTAGTCAACAAAGCTGAACAAACTAATTGTTTTTTAATCCTTTGAACAGCTTCCTCTTCCACTGAAGACCACTCAAATGTAGCCCCCTTTTTTAATAAATCATACAGTGGTGCCAAAATTAAAGAAAAGTTCTTAATGAATTTACAATAATATGTCACCATCCCCACAAAAGACTGAACTTCTCCTACGGACGTAAGTGAAGGTAAATTCACAAGAGCCTCCACCTTCTGAGAAGGTTTAATACCTTTCCCTGAAATTTCATACCCCAGATATTCAGTAGATCTGGTTTTCAACACTGACTTATCCGTATTCAATACTACATTATGCTCTTGTAAAATACTCAACACCGGCCTGAGTTTAACATCATGCTCAGCTTCTGTGGCACCCCATATTATGATATCATCTGAATAGGATGCTACCCTGTCCAGTTTAACAAACAATTGGGAAATAAATTTCTAAAAAATACCAGTAGATGAGGAAATTCCAAAAGGTAATCTCTTATATTTAAAAAGTCCTCTGTGGGTATTATTTACTAAAAGTTGTTGGCTCCTCTCATCTACAGGTATCTGTAAATAAGCATCCTTTAAATCTAATTTTGTAAATATTTTACCTTTACCCACTACATACAATAATTCCTCAATCCTGGTTAAAGGATATCTTTCACAATGAATTTGTTGATTTACATATTTAAAATCCCCACATATTCTCATAGACTTAGAGTCAGCCTTTAATACTAGTACAATAGGTACAGACCATTCACTGTGTGATATAGGCTCAATAATGCCTTTCTGCACAAATTTTTCTAATTCTTCCTCAATCATTTCTTTGTGAAATAATGGTACTGTACTGGCCTTGCTTTCACAAACTTAGGGAGAGTATCACTTTTCACATGAATTTTGGCCACAATGCTGGAGATAGGTTTACTAGAATCTACCCTAAAATTATCTCTAACATTTCTTCAGCACTGTCTAGTTAGTTAATTTTCGTAGATTCATCCAATCCAGCAAGGTAAATCCCAACCTTTATCATGAGGTCTTTCCCACACATATTATTATTATTATTATTGGATTTCACTACATAAAACACTTGTGACACCTCTAAGTTATTATATCTTACCGGCAAAACCACCTGTCCCAGAAGGTTTATTTTCCAATTATCATATGCAGTTACCCTCCTAGAACATGGTTCAATGAGCCCCTTTACTGCCTCTACCCCCACTGTTAGTTAGTTTGATATCTTTATTATGCACCCCATACCCATCCTGTGGGCAGTAGTCAAAAGATTACAGAGGTACATAATGGGTCCACTGTCAATCTCAAAAGGCACCTTTTTATTGTTAATGATAAATCCATATTTCTCTGCCTTCATGGAAAACACTCTATTCTCTAAGGCATATAAGCTCATCACTTCCTCATCCGCTGAACTGTCTCCGCCATCCAGCACCTTAACTGACTTTGTTCTAGGATATTTCGGTGACTGCTCTGTCCTTGCTGTCCTGTTTTTGTCAATACTCGATTTTGATACAGCCTTAGGAGACACTTTTGAAGATTTCTCTCTACACACTCTTCTCAAGGGACCCTTCTTATGACACTCATTACAGAAAAAGTCTTTAAACCTACAAGTACTACTACTATGCTGGAACCCACAATGTTTACATTTCACAACATTAATCATTTGTACCACAGGAGCAGAGTTCTGATCTGTAACAAATGCCTGTTCCAAGTTCTAAAGTTTGTTAAATAGTTTTGTAGACTGCACACTTTGCAAATCCAAATTTCCTGCCACTAGGTAAGGAAAATACACTTCATCCACCACCGCCATAAACAACTGGTCCCTCACTCTTGGGTCAAATTGTCCCCCAAAGGTACAGTTCACAGCCAACGCTTTTAAATCTGTATATAATTCATGCAAGGACTCATCATGTCGTTTCTTCCGCTGCTGAAACGCCAACAAACTGCGGTGGTAGGCTGGTTTCACTGCATAGTAACTTTTCAGTGCCGCGACCAAGTCATCGTAACTCTTCGTGTGTGGTAAATCTGGTGCAAGCACTTTACTTAAAACACTAAGTTTCTGATCCCAGTGATACTAGCAAGAAATTCCTCTTGTTATCTTGCTCTTTAATTCCTAAGTGAGCAAAATTGGCTTCCAACAAGCTTAGCCAAAGCTCCAAAGAAATCTTACGTAGGTCGAACGGCTCCAACCTTCCTTGTGAGGCTGCTGCCATGCTCATGCTCGCCACTTGTTGCTGCTGCTGTAGATTCTTAATCGCTATTCTGCTACAACATCCCTAGCTGCCAATATCCCTTCTACTTCAGGCCACATTGGCCCACTATCCTTGGCTCTGATGATCCCATCCTCATCGCCACTGTAGTGGTTGTAGGTTAATGAAAGCCAGAGTAACAATAACAAGTGTACTCTCCATGGCCCACTCCATAAGAACAACAATAACAACAACTATAAATGACTGAACCAAACAAACATAGTATTTAATCCTCCTACTGCTCCCAACCCCTTACAGAGGAAGTATACAGTGGTAAATCGGCATACGAGCAGCTTCCAACTCGAACAATTATGTAAGTGTATTTTTGGGGTCTGAAACAGATTAATCTAATTTACATTATTCCTTATGGGAACAAATTCGTTCGGTATCGGCACTCGAACAGCCTTCTGGAACGAATTAAGCTTGTATTCTGAGATACCTCTGTGTTTACAAAGAAGACTGTTTAACCCTTTGACTGTTTCGGTCATAGTTTTAGTTTAGATTAATATCTTTATTATGCACCCCATACCCATCCTGTGGGCGGTAGTCAAAAGATTACAGAGGTACATAATGGGTCAAGAGACTGGACTCCAAAGTTTTGATAGCTGAACAAGTTACAGCGGTAATGAACTAGATCTGGTCACAATTATGACCAAGTTACAAAGTTAATGAGCTCCAGGTAGAGCTGGTCACACTCATGACAAGTTACAAAGGTAATGAACTAGACTGGTGACAATCATGACAAGTTACAAAGGTAATGAGCTCCAGGTAGAGCTGGTCACAATCATGACAGCTACAAAGGTAATGAATCATAAACATGTCCATACATGGTTACAATTATGAACAAATTACAGAGTAATGAGCAGTTCACAAACATTCTAGGGAATGCATACATTGTCTCATCAACAGATGTTGCTAGATGCCTGTCCCTCTTCGGCAGGACAGCCAGACAGCCACTGCAAACAGCAACAGGCCGCGCCAGGATATGCTGCTTACAGGAGCACCGTCGACCCTCCTTAAGAAGTCCAATAGGTCAGCGACTCCGCTAGCAGCCCGAGGGAGAGCTGCCCCGGGGACGCGCCAACATCCCAGTGGACGCCAGTTTGATTGCAGATCCCAGGCCCCTCCCCGTCCGCCAGGAGGCTCTGCTGGCTGCTCCCACCTGGAGTTCTCCAGGCGCCCAGACATCCACCATGAGCACGGATGCTGAAGCCCGAGGAACCGAGTGCACACTGCCCGTGGCACACCTAACAGCCGTCCCACAGTCGAACTCCACGGCGCCACCCCTGCAGTGGAAGCTCCCGTGAGCCCGGCACATCCCATGCCATCGCTGACATCTGGGCTGGGAGGGGGCAAAGTACCCTCTACAGTTGGGGTGGTGCTGGGAGTTGGGTGGGTGTGGGGTTATGAGAGGGTCACTGTTTACCACACACGGGGAAGCCCGGGGAGGGGGGTGAGGGGCACCCCATACCCCGCCCCATCTCCCCCGGAGACGTGGGGGGGAGGAGGCACTGTCTGGTCCCCCTGACTTGGGACACACTCGCCCCAACCCTCACAAACGTTTTTAAAACTTCCACTGTTTATGCTGAAATGATGCACTGGGATGTCCTCTCGCTGCTCTGGAATCTTCCCAGACCATTCACACAGAGTCCTGTTCAGTCGTGACCTGGTCAGCCTCTTTGATCAGGAGCTATCCTTGAAAATCCCGGAGCTAGCCCGCCAAACCGCCCTGCTGTGTCAGCTGGAAACCCTTAAATTGTTTCGGTCATATATATGTCTTTTGTAAGTGTATTTTTGGGGCCTGAAACAGATTAATCTAATTTACATTATTCTTTATGGGAACAAATTCGTTCGGTATCGGCACTCGAACAGCCTTCTGGAACGAATTAAGCTCGTATTCCGAGGTACCTCTGTATTTACAAAAAAGACAGTGTTTAACCCTTTGACTGTTTCGGTCATATATATACGTCTTACGAGCCGATGTGTTTGACGTACTATATTTACTTCAAAATTCTAGCGGCTTCAAATCAAGCGGGAGAAAGCTGGTAGGCCCACATGTCAGAGACTGGGTCAGTGTGCGCAGTATAAAAAAAAAATCGGGGAGCCAGTGGTACATTGTGGGAACGCCATTTCAGTAGTCCTTGTTCATGCAGTTAGAAGCCTGAGTAGATCTATAACCAACTATGATAACATGAGCATAGATGGAAAAATAAACACATAAGCAGTATAATGTGATCCTTTATTGACAACGTTTCGCCCACGCAGTGGGCTTTATCGAGTCAGTAAAGGATCACATTATACTGCTTATATGTTTATTTTTCCATTGTGTCGGTATTTTATACCAATTATTTCCATGAACATAGATAAGTATGTTTATGGAGCAACTTGCAATGTGAACAAACTGACTGATGTTTTAGTGTTGGCTACAAGTGCTTCTGGCAGTTTGGGAGACACACAGATGATGATCAAACTAAATGCAAATTATGTGATCAGGCATATGTTCACTGTCTTGAACACTATGTGCTTAATTGTCCACTTATTGAGGAATATAGAGATAGTATAATAACCTATGTGACATGTCAAGATATCTTATTAATGAAAATAAGATACCAGATATACTAAGCAAATTCCCTAAATTTGCTTGTAACAGATAAGTGAACTGTAGATATAAATCCATATGTACAATTATTAACCCTTTTGGGGCCTAGTTCCTAGGCCTTTTGTTTATCCATATGCTCTTGCGCTACCATCCACAGGATGGCTATGGGGTGCACAATAAACTAGCCACTTCGGTGGCAAAATCTAATCTTGTTCAGCATGCCTAACGGTAAGAAATATCTGACTCCCCGGCGCATCTGGGACTCTTCTCTTCCCCAGTAATAGTTCTAACACAGATGGAAGTGTCTCTGAAGATGAATTTCATGATTTTGAGGAGTTTGTGACCGAAAGCAATGCCCAGGATACCAGAAGGATGAAAGAAAAAAAGAGAGAAAGTAGGTAAGTAGGTAGGAAAGTAGGTAGGTAAGTAAGTAGGTAGGTAAGTAAGTAGGTTAGTAATTAGGTAAGTAAGTAGGTAGGAAGGACTGTGGGGAAGAAGGCATGGGACCCCATGGGTGTTGACAGGCAGTAAGGGTAGTGAGTGATGGTATGTCATTTTGACAGTAGCCACACCCTGACTCAGCATATTTACAAGTCCACACACACACACACCACACCAAGCTTCCAGAAGCTAATAACAGTTCTATGAAAGAAAGAAAAGGGGTAAGTAGGTAGGTAAGTAAGTAGGTAGTTAAGTAGGTGGGTAATTAAGTAGGTAGGTAGGAAGGATGGTGGGGAAGAAGGCATGGGACCCCATGGGTGTTGACAAGCAGTAAGGGTAGTGAGTGATGGTATAATATGTCATTTTGACAGCAGCTGCACCCTGACTCAGCACATTTACAAGTCCACCCACACACAACAACCAGCTTCCAGAAGCTAATAGCAGTTCTAGGAACTTGTCCAGTGACTATATATGTGGAAACTTTTTGAGTTACGCAAGTTCCACAGGGTAAGTGAGCCGTTAGGAGCCTTAAACATACCATGGATCGGCCCTCGGAGTTTATAAACCCACGCACCCAACCAAAACAAGCATACACATTCAAGTTGGCGAAGGTAACAATTGTGTACATTTTAATTGATAGATTTATTCACCTAGGAAAGCCTAGGAAAGTTTGTACAGTTAGTAACTAATATTAGGATTATTGAGGCAACGTTAGATGTTAATAATGTAGTTCTAACACCTTAATATAGGTAGATATAACCCCCAAATAGACGAACCTTGGGTTATGTCAGCTAGAGAGAACTGGCAGCCCACACTTGAATCTAAGCGGGAATGATGCTGACTCCTCCTTACCAGATCAGACTTCAAGGAGTGAACAACCGCTGTGAACAAGCAGCATCCCCACGTGACTTCCATCTGTCCTGGGGCCCCGGAGGAGAGATCCCGAAGTACCGTGGATATCTCTCTCCATCCAGACCTATTGCAGTAAGACTAGACTTTCTCTCAGTATCTGGCCAGTTTTCTGGGGGAAACGTTAGTGAGTTATCTGTGGGTCTTAAGCGGACGGACGCTTTTGTATTGGTATGTACCAGCATCATCTCTTAAGTACAAGTCTGGAAGCTAGTGTCTCTTACTGTTTAGATATTGCTTGGAGGATATACCCTAGGACTGGGGATTCTGAGTTAATACAAGACACTAATACCACTCAATTTGCAGATTGAGAATCTTCCCTGCACGTGGTGTTTGGAGGGGGTTTATAGCTTAGGAAGTCCAGGATACACATAGCCACTACATCAAGTAAGTTAAACCCTTTCAGTATTATGTAAGCAGTGTGGATTCCTTTTACTGCAGTTAGCTAGAAATTTCTCCCATAGCCACTTGTAAGTCTGAGAGAAGTGTTTCAGAGTGTCGGTGTCAACAGTGCTTGCTCAAAGTGCAGCTTACAAGGAGGCAGTCCCAAAACAAGTTTCTACATGGTCCTTCTACCCGAGATGTGGAATTGCTAGGTTAAGCAGACAGATTAGCCTTAATTAGCTAGGCCACAGTTAATGTACCAGTCATTATCGAAACTAGGTTAAGTTATCACACCTAGGCCCAAAGACTTACTCAGGCTAGGTTAAGCTAACTAATCAGAAGTTTATTATTTACAGTGATTACAAGTAAGCCAGGTTAGGAAACTTGTATATTTAATTACTTAGTGAATTGCAAGGTAGCCACAGTTAGGGTAGGCCTCTGCAATAATTTCAACAGTTATAACAGCTAGGTCAGATTTAACCTAGCTATCATTCACCTTGCAAGCTAGATTCAGGCTAGTTGCACACTAATTTCAACAGTTATAAAGTTAGGCTAGGAGTTACCTTCCCCAACTAACTACAATAATTAAACAATCTAGGCTCAGTTAAGCCAAAGCTAATTACACAATATTATTTATTTACTGTTTATAATTTGATTTACTGAATTTATTTGTGATTATCCAAGTGAATTTAATTTGCAAAGGCTACATATTTTTACTGTGTGAATTTTATTGTATTTGACTCATTTAAATTGTGAATTGCTAGCTTAAGTCCGGTAACTATTTACTATTGTGTACAGGGAGTTGCTAGGTTAAGCCTTCATAACAATATACATTTTAGTTGGGTTTGAGGGCTAACAGTGTACATTTAATTGAGTCAAGTCAATATATGTAACGAAAGTCATCAAGCTTGTTGAGGAGCTTTGGGAATCACTTATTCTCACCTAATACCGTATTGTGCTGTGGGGTGGGCTAATTAAAGTATAAATTAGTGACAAACTCTTAACTGAACCACAACAATGATGGAGGAGAATCAGAAAGCACCAAGTCCAGCTCTGATCCAGCTAAAGCGGTCTATGAGCGCCCACAAGGGACGCCTAACCAAGGCATGTAGGGAGTGCCGTGCTGTCAGAGAAAACCCAGATGCAGATTGCGAGGATCTAGAAAGGTGTTTAGAGCTTTTAGAGGAAAGGCTAAAGGCATTGGATACAGCCTCTCCTCGTTATGAGACAGAAGCCTATGAGGCAGAGGAGCCTGAAGATGTTGTCGAGACAGCTCGGGAGGAATGCGATGATCAGAGGGCCGAATGTCTAACAGAGAGGGGACTCTGCAAAAAGTTAAAGAAAACATTGAAGGCTAATACAGCAGGGTCAACAAATAATAGTACAGGGCACACAGACCACCACAGTCCCCTTAGAGTGTTACCCAGATTGCCTACATTGAATTTACCAATGTTCGACGGAACCCTGACAGAGTACATTGCTTTCTGGGATCAGTTTAAATCCCAGATAGATGACAGGGATGATTTGTCAGATGCCACCAAACTACAGTACTTACGTTCACAGCTCAAGGGTAAAGCCCTAGACTTGGTCCGCATTACCAAACCACTGATATTAATTATCAACATGCCAAGGATCAACTAAAGCATGTGTATGGCAACACAGAGGAGATAAGGATACTATATTTTATCGATTGTCCGATCTTGAGGCTTGCCGTCATGACCGTCAGAGCTTAGAGAAGTTCCGAATCGAAGTCATGAGTCTGACAAACAGTCTCAGAGATTTACATGATTGGGGTGGATCGGAATGGATGGTCAGTCAGATGATTCAGAGGAAACTAACTAGTACTACAGTACATGAGCTACATTTGAAGTATAGGACTAACCGGTTCACAATACAACAGATTGTTGAGGGTTGAGTGATATCGTGACTCACCTGAGTATAGGTCAGGGGGAGAGACCACCCGCCAGGGTGAAATCGTTTGACCACTCCGGACCCTTGAGGGATAGAACTAAAGCACCCCCCGTTAGGGTCGGCATGTATTATGTCCGAGACAAGTCCTCAACCAAAGGGGCCAAGGGGGAAACCACTAAGATGACCAGCACAAGGCCGTGTGTGTTATGCGAAGGAGAACATAATAATTCAGGGTATTCGAGCTTCACCACCTATGACCAAAGACGTCAGCGACTACGGGAGTTGAAACTCTGTTTAAGTGTTGTGGAGAACACTTTGCCCGGGACTGTAACACCCAGCTCGGTGAGTGTCGAGGGTGTTGGAAGGGTAAACACCACAGTGCGTTGTGCCCTAAGGTTACCAGACCAGCCCAGGCTAAGGGGATCAAACCCCAAGAGAGGGCGGAGAGCCGAGATGAGTCCGGTGTGGTGAGAACGACACAGGGGACTAGTTCAGGTGAACGGTTTCAAGGTTTTGTGGCCCTGCCCACGGTGATGGCGGTGGTCGTAAATGGGAAAAGGTCTGAAACGACCCGTTTGTTTTTTGACACTGGGGCTCAACGATCCTTCATAACGGAGACTCTGGCGGCTAAGTTGAAGTTGAAGTCCGAGGGTAAGGCTGACATGAAAGTGGAAGGGTTCGGTGGGACAGTTCCGCACAGATCTTATCCTGTTGTAGATGTAGCAGTTAGATTGGGCAGGTATCGCAGGAATATCTCAGCCTCGATAGTGAAGAGGCTGCCTGATATCATTACCACCAAGGGCCTAGCTGCGGCAGTCAAACGTTTGAGGGAGTTGGGTGTGAAGTTAGCGGAACCGGAAATTACCACAGACAACGTCAGCGACGTGAAATTTTGGTAGGAGGGGATTATGTAGACGAATTTGTGTCCACAAGAAAGGTCATCAAAGAAGGTATCGGCCTGTACAGGACTCCGCGGGGTATTTCGTAGGAGGCAGGGTACCGGCCCATTTCCCTGCAACGCCTGGGAAGGGGGGCTCTGGCACCACAGCAACCGAGGCCGTGCTAGTGATGCGGATCGGACTACATGAGGGTCTATCGGAAACCCAAGTCAGCATAGTCGACAGTGAACCAGTCCATAAACTGTGGGACCTGGATGTAGTAGGGATTAAGGGTGATCAACCACCCACCGAACACGAAGAAACTTATCAGGATTATTTGAGCCATGTCCAGTTCAAGGACGGCCAGTACTGGGTGAGACTACCTTGGAAACCGGTGCACCCTACGTTACCCACTAACTTCAAGAAGGCACGGGGTCAGTTGAACTCCCTGGTGAACAGCCTGACCAAGAAGGGTCTGGTAGGGAAGTATGATGACATTATTAAAGAACAGTTGGCCCTGGGGTTCATAGAGAAGGTACCACATGCCAGTCCAGGAGAAAATACCCATTATCTCCCCCACATGGCAGTTACCAAGGAGTCAGTAACCACTCCCATCAGAGTAGTCTTCAATTGCAGCTCACAGGCGAGTCCCCGAGAGCCCTCATTGAACGACTGTCTGTTCACAGGGCCATCTCTGACTCAGAAATTAGCCGACGTCTACCTGGAGTCTACCTGGAGAGAATTCCAGGGGTCAACGCCCCCGCGGCCCGGTCCGTGACCAGGCCTCCTGTTGGACCAGAGCCTGATCAACCAGGCTGTTACTGCTGGCCGCATGCAGTCCAACGTACGAACCACAGCCCGGCTGGTCAGGTACCGACTTTAGGTGCCTGTCCAGTGCCTGATTGAAGACAGCCAGGGGTTTGTTGGCAATCCCCCTGATGTATGCTGGGAGGCAGTTGAACAATCTTGGGCCCCTGACACTTATTGTGTTGTCCCTCAACGTGCGAGTGGCACCCCTGCTCTTCATTGGGGGGATGTTACATCGCCTGCCGAGTCTTTTGCTTTCGTAGGGAGTGATTTTTGTGTGCAAGTTTGGTACTAAGCCCTCGAGAATTTTCCATGTGTATATAATAATGTATCTCTCCCGCCTGCGTTCTAGAGAGTACAGGTTTAGGAACTTCAAGCGTTCCCAGTAGTTGAGGTGGTTTATCGCGTATTGTTAAAGTGTAGGACAGAACAATATGCTTATGCAGCGGATATTAGTAAAGCCTTCCTACGAATTGGGTTGCAACCACAAGACAGGGATTACACTAGGTTCTTGTGGGTGGCGAACAGCAGTACCTGAGCAGGGTATGAAACTTACAGATTTAAGGCGGTGTTGTTTGGTGCCACGAGCTCACCGTTCTTATTGCAGGCTACTATAGATTATCACCTGGCAAATTGTAACAGCCCCCTCAAAGAACTATTGAAGACTTTATTTTATGTGGACAATATGAAAGGCACCACTTCTGATGAGGGGAGTTGATGGACATCTACCAGGAGTCCAACGGGAAGATGCTCTCGGCTAACATGCCACTGAGGAATGGGTAACGAACAATCCTGCATTGCGAGACAGGGTAGAACATGATTACGTGGGTTATACGGTGCCTGAGGTAACCTCAGTATTGGGGCTGGAATGGGAAATTGGGGAAGACAGTCTTAGGGTGAAAAGGAAACCCGACAGGGAGAGGAAGCTGACCAGAAGGTCCCTGTTAAGTAAAGTCAGACTGCCTTTGACCCACTGGGTCTGTTGACACCATTACTATTCGTGGGAGAATGCTAGTACAGCAGACCTGGGAGCTGAGCCTGGGTTGTAATGACACACTGCCAGAAACCATCTGTCAGGAGTGGGATCTAGTCAGCAAAGATTTAGCAGAGCTACACGATTTCGCATTTCCTAGGTCCCTCGGTGTACCGGACAAGATTATGACCTGCATGTCTTCTGTGATGCCTCTTCCCGGGCATATGGGGCCGTAGCATACTTGGTGGCTGGGAGCCAGGTTAATCTGGCCACCAGTTGGGCATGGGTAACACCCTAAAGAGTGTTCAATACCAAAGCTAGAGCTCACAGCAAAGTTGCTGGGAGAAAGACTGGGAAAGTACGTAAAGGAAGTGTTAAGTAACCTGAAGGTGACCCACACATATATATGGACAGACTCAGAGGTAGCCTTACAGTGGGTACAGAACGACATGTCCAAACTCCCTATGTCAGGAATCAGGTGAAGGAGATACAGGAGCTACAGACAGCATCCACTATTTTACATGTACCTACCGAACAAAATCCGGCTGACCTGATTAGCAGAGGGTGACACACAAAAACTGAGTAAAAGCGAGATTTGGTTCAAAGGCCCGGACTGGTTACCAGCGAAGAGCGCTGGCCAGAGCAGAAATTCGGTGAGACAACCAGCAGCATAGAGCATTTCGTGGGGGAGTCAGGCACTGACCTACTAGACCCCAAACGTTACTCCTCGTGGATGAAGCTAATGGGAGTCACAGAAATGGTGTTTCGATTTGTGAGAAAGCTGACGGACAAGGTAAATAGAGGCCGACAGTTGTCGCTTGTGGGTTCCAGAGAGTACTGGATACAGCAGTACCAGAAGGAGAGGTTTCCAGGAGCCAGACACAGCATCAGGTCTTACACCCGACTGCGACTCAGGGAGCTGTAAACTGGTCCACTCATTGAGATTGTTCTTGGATCAGGCTGGTCTGATAAGATGCAGGGGAAGACTACACAACGCTGAGCTCAGTTATGGGACCAAACATCCGTGTTACTGGGAAACGATGGGTGGTTGTCAGAGTTGGTGACACTTGATGCTCATCAGAGAACCATGCATGGAGGGTTTGGAGATACACTCACCTGCCTTCGTCAGAATTACTGGGTGCTGAAGGGCCAAGCCGCAGTCAAAGGGTGATAAGGAAGTGCACGGTCTGTCAGCAGTATGCGGAGGACTCTATCCTACCGCGACCACCACCACTGCCTCAGGAACGGGTGCAGAGTGACAGACCCTTTGAGACTGTGGGGATAGATTACACAGGGGCTATCATACTGACAAACCCGGGAGGGGAGAGGGTAGACCCACAGAAGGTGTATATCTGTCTATTTACTTGTGCAACTACCCGAGATGTACATTTGGAGCTGTTGGAAGATATGTCTACTGAGACTTTCGTGAAGTTGTTCAGGAGATTTACAGCTCGGTTCTCTTGTCCACGATTGATTATATCAGACAATGGCACAAGCTTCAAAGCGGCCAGCAAAGTCTTTAAGAAGCTTTTGGACCACGGAGAGGTACGAGAATACCTGAAGAAGATAGAGTGTGAGTGGAAGTTCATAGTTCCCAGAGCACCCTGGCAAGGGGGCTTCTACGAACGTATGGTGGGTACGGTTAAAAGGTGTCTCCGCAAGGTCTTACACAGCAAGAGGGTGACCACTGATGAGTTGCGAACGATTTTAGCCAAGATAGAAGCAAGAGTCAGTAATAGACCCCTAACCTATGTGCAAAATGGTATTGACGAGCAGGAGGCTCTCACCCCAATCACATGTTATTTGGGAGGAGGATCGAGCCCTTCCCTGCAATCTTGAGCCAGTCTTCTAGGGAGCAGGACTATTGTGGACTGGAAGGACCCCCCATCAATGAGGAACTACACAAGAGTCACAATAAGTTAGTGAAGGTTCTAGACAAATGGAACCAGGTGTGGCATAATGATTATTTGACAGCTCTGCGAGAACATTTTTATGGGGCCGACCCTGAGGGGAACAAGGTGATGGTGAGCCAAGGGGACCTGGTGCTAATTGAAGCTGAGGCACCCAGGGCATAATGGCCACTTGGCTTGGTGGTATCAACCCACCCAGATAAGACTGGACAGCTGAGGATGGTGAAGGTAAGAGTAAATGGTGCCGAGACCATAAGACCCATCAACAAGCTGTTGCCGCTCGAGGTCCACACGGTGAGGCCTGGACAGGAGAAGTTAGACCAAAGTCTACCCAACCAGAGTGTTCGGACGACCCGTCGAACGGCGCTCGAGTCCAGAGCTCACTGGGGGGGCTTGCGGGAGGCGGATTTGATATAGACTTAACTGCTACCTTCGCCGGGGGGGAGGATGTGGAAACTTTTTGAGTTACGCAAGTTCCACAGTGTAAGTGAGCCGTTAGGAGCCTTAAACATACCATGGATCTGCCCTCGGAGTTTATAAACCCACACACCCAACCAAAACAAGCATACACATTCAAGTTGGCGAAGGTAACAATTGTGTACATTTTAATTGATAGATTTATTCACCTAGGAAAGCCTAGGAAAGTTTGTACAGTTAGTAACTAATATTAGGATTATTGAGGCAACGTTAGATGTTAATAATGTAGTTCTAACACCTTAATATAGGTAGATATAACCCCCAAATAGATGAACCTTGGGTTATGTCAGCTAGAGAGAACTGGCAGCCCACACTTGAATCTAAGCAGGAGTGATGCTGACTCCTCCTTACCAGATCAGACTTGTTAAATTAGACACATATGCAACACTTGGGTATCTTTATTGAGGAAACGTTTCGCCACACAGTGGCTTCATCAGTCCAATACAAAGTAGAAAGTAGTAATAAGAGGAGGAGTTTGAGGTAATCAGTCCCTCGGCCTGGAGTCGATGTGTTCAGTCCATCAATCTTGAATTAAATACAGCATAAGGCAAATAGAAGTTGCTTATATACTGTAGACAGGTGAGATGAAGCAGGAGGAGGCGGGGTCATAGTGGTATCATCCACTAGTCGAGGTAGGTCCTTGTCCAAAGGTTTGGACAAATGTTGAAGAATCCGTTTGTATCAAGATCCCAAGAAGTTGCTGTGTCAGACAGGATGTAGATGAATGGTTCAGAGAACCGACAAGTTGTTAAATTAGACACATATGCAACACTTGGGTATCTTTATTGAGGAAACGTTTCGCCACACAGTGGCTTCATCAGTCAATACAAAGTAGAAAGTAGTAATAGAGGAGGAGTTTGAGGTAATCAGTCCCTCGGCCTGGAGTCGATGTGTTCAGTCCATCAATCTTGAATTAAATACAGCATAAGGCAAATAGAAGTTGCTTATATACTGTAGACAGGTGAGATGAAGCAGGAGGAGGCGGGGTCATAGTGGTATCATCCACTAGTCGAGGAGTCCTTGTCAAGGTTTGGACAAATGTTGAAGAATCCGTTTGTATCAAGATCCCAGAAGTTGCTGTGTCAGACAGGATGTAGATGAATGGTTCAGAGAACCGACAAGTTGTTAAATTAGACACATATGCAACACTTGGGTATCTTTATTGAGAAACGTTTCGCCACACAGTGGCTTCATCAGTCAATACAAAGTAGAAAGTAGTAATAAGAGGAGAGTTTGAGGTAATCAGTCCCTCGGCCTGGAGTCGATGTGTTCAGTCCATCAATCTTGAATTAAATACAGCATAAGGCAAATAGAAGTTGCTTATATACTGTAGACAGGTGAGATGAAGCAGGAGGAGGCGGGTCATAGTGGTATCAACCACTAGTCGAGGTAGGTCCTTGTCCAAAGGTTTGGACAAATGTTGAAGAATCCGTTTGTATCAAGATCCCAAGAAGTTGCTGTGTCAGACAGGATGTAGATGAATGGTTCAGAGAACCGACAAGTTGTTAAATTAGACACATATGCAACACTTGGGTATCTTTATTGAGGAAACGTTTCGCCACACAGTGGCTTCATCAGTCCAATACAAAGTAGAAAGTAGTAATAAGAGGAGGAGTTTGAGGTAATCAGTCCCTCGGCCATTCATCTACATCCTGTCTGACACAGCAACTTCTTTTGATCTTGATACAAACGGATTCTTCAACATTTGTCCAAACCTTTGGACAAGGACCTACCTCGACTAGTGGATGATACCAATATGACCCCGCCTCCTCCTGCTTCATCTCACCTGTCTACAGTATATAAGCAACTTCTATTTGCCTTATGCTGTATTTAATTCAAGATTGATGGACTGAACACATCGACTCCAGGCCGAGGACTGATTACCTCAAACTCTCCTCTTATTACTACTTTCTACTTGTATTGGACTGATGAAGCCACTGTGTGGCAGAACGTTTCCTCAATAAAGATACCCAAGTGTTGCATATGTGTCTAATTTAACAACTTGTCGTTCTCTGAACCATTCATCTACATCCTGTCTGACACAGCAACTTCTTGGGATCTTGATACAAACGGATTCTTCAACATTTGTCCAAACCTTTGGACAAGGACCTACCTCGACTAGTGGATGATACCACTATGACCCCCTCCTCCTGCTTCATCTCACCTGTCTACAGTATATAAGCAACTTCTATTTGCCTTATGCTGTATTTAATTCAAGATTGATGGACTGAACACATCGACTCCAGGCCGAGGGACTGATTACCTCAAACTCCTCCTCTTATTACTACTTTCTACTTTGTATTGGACTGATGAAGCCACTGTGTGGCGAAACGTTTCCTCAATAAAGATACCCAAGTGTTGCATATGTGTCTAATTTAACAACTTGTCGGTTCTCTGAACCATTCATCTACATCCTGTCTGACACAGCAACTTCTTGGGATCTTGATACAAACGGATTCTTCAACATTTGTCCAAACCTTTGGACAAGGACCTACCTCGACTAGTGGATGATACCACTATGACCCCGCCTCCTCCTGCTTCATCTCACCTGTCTACAGTATATAAGCAACTTCTATTTGCCTTATGCTGTATTTAATTCAAGATTGATGGACTGAACACATCGACTCCAGGCCGAGGACTGATTACCTCAAACTCCTCTCTATTACTACTTTCTACTTTGTATTGGACTGATGAAGCCACTGTGTGGCGAAACGTTTCCTCAATAAAGATACCCAAGTGTTGCATATGTGTCTAATTTAACAACTTGTCGGTTCTCTGAACCATTCATCTACAGATCAGACTTCAAGGAGTGAACAACCGCTGCGAACAAGCACCATCCCCACGTGACTTCCATCTGTCCTGGGGCCCCGGAGGAGAGATCCCCAAGTACGGCGGATATCTCTCTCCATCCAGACCTATTGCAGTAAGACTAGACTTTCTTTCTCTCAGTATCTGGCCAGTTTTCTGAGGAAACGTTAGTGAATTATCTGTGGGTCTTAAGCGGACGGACGCTTTTGTATTGGTATGTACCAGTGTCGTCTCTTAAGTACAAGTCTGGAAGCTTGTGTCTCTTACTGTTTAGATATTGCTTGGAGGATATACCCTAGGACTGGGGATTCTGAGTTAATACAAGACACTAATACCACTCAATTTGCAGATTGAGAATCTTCCCTGCACGTGGTGTTTGGAGGGGGTTTATAGCTTAGGAAGTCCAGGATACACATAGAAATTTGTCTCATAGCCACTTGTAAGTCTGAGAGAAGTGTCTCAGAGTGTCGGTGTCAACAGTGCTTGCTCAAAGTGCAGCTTACAATGAGGCAGTCCTAAAATAAGTTTCTACAATATATGTGTATATATAGAAACCAGAAGGAAGGAAGGACGAGATGAAAGGAAGGTAGGTAGGAAGGAAGGAAGGTATGTAAGAAGGAAGGAAGGTATAAAGGAAGGAAGGAAGGAAGGAATGAAGACCCAAACGACCATCAACCTAGGATAACTACCTAACACAACTGCCTGCTACTACTTTGAAGAAAACTGCTTAGAAGAGGTGTTTTGTCTGTGACCATACAAAAAAAAAAAAAAAAAAAGCCCAAAAAATGCAGAGACACTCGTTTTATATGTGAGGAATGTAAAACACCACTGTGCATGAAACCGTTTCAAAGAGTTCCACAAGAACTTCTGTGAACATGTCCAGTGACTATATTTGTATATATATTATAGAACAATAGTAATAAAAAAAATTGTATTGTTGGTTTGTGTAAACAAGTTTTGTAAACAATATAATGATAATGTTTGTGCGGTTATTGTGTTGCATACAACGAGTGTATATATGTACACAGCACCTTACTTTGGTCTCACAGGCCACATAAGTTACCTGAAAAAATAAAATAGTGGAAAAAACCTTCGAATGGGAGTAAAAAAAAATGTTTACCGAATGAGCGGCATTCACCGCTGTTGCCATACATTGCTTATTTTCTGCCAACTTTCCACCCCTATATCTCGGTAAGTACTGATTGCAAAAAAACTTTTTTAGGGCTTAAAACAATCAGAAAATTAATCTTAACATTTTCATAAGATTTTTTTTTTTTTTTAATATTTTGCGACAGGAAGACACTTTCAGAATTGGGCTTTTGACAGTCAAAGGGTTAATATTAAAGGCAGACTTGGTGCACACAAGCCATTAACTGTTAAATCTCAGAATTCGTAGAGAACGTGAACACAAAAAAAATTCTTTGAACATTAATAAGTTTATATGGTAAACACACTGTTGAAAAACTCTCTTAAACTAGATTATCTATCTATATAGTCTATGAACATTTAACCCTAACTCTGCTAGGGTGAGATTTACATATGCAGAGTGGTCATCATCTCTAGGGGGATCAAAATCTGATGCAATGGCTAACACATGCTGTGGTTGAGGAGGATCTGAATTTGTATTTACAAATGATACTTAAGGATTTCTCATTACTTGTCATGTACGTAAGGAATAATGACATTCAGGTTGTTCGTCTGACTGATTGTTAGAGGTAGAGGATACAGCATCAGGAGGATTGTCAGAGTCTGGCTCATTTGTCTGGTTGTCAGGGACCTCATCCTCATCGCATACTAACTTCATATGATCTAAATGCGATTCCTTATACTGACCCATACTGATTTCTCTAACTTTATACTTATTGCCATGGACATGTTCAACTACTCGATATGGACCAACAAACTTTTGATCGAGCTTAGGCATTGCAGATGTTTTATTAAAATTAGTCAGCATAATTCTTGAACCTACTTTAATTTTGGTTGGACATGCTCGAGTATTAGTGACTCTTGTAAATTCTGCTGTTGATTTATGAAGTGTTTCTCGGATTCTTCTAAAAACACCTTGTGCTAAGTTGGTATGAGTTGCTATGAAATCATCAGGGTTGTAACTTGGTTTCAGTTCATAATATAACAACTTGTATGGTAAATTCTTATCTACATTATACAATGTGTAATGTGGAGTATCACCTATAGAAGCATTATAGGCAGAATTTTTTGCACACTGAACATCGGGTATAACTTCATCCCAGGTTGCACTATTGGGATTGATAGTGGCTCTCAATACATCAAATACTTTCTTATTAGTTCTTTCCGCTAAACCATTACTAGCAAGATAGTGAGGAACAATTGTTGATTTAGAGATCTTGTACAAAGTACACCAATTTTCATGAATCTCATTACAGAATTCACCTCCATTATCTGTCACTAGGGACTTAGAAGTTGTATGCCTGCAGATCATACATTCCTTAAACGTTTTAGCTACTGTCTCGGTAGTCTTATCTGCAATGGGAACTAACACAATATCTCATGAAATGGTCTACCACAACATACCATAAGTTAGTTAATAAGTCTAGTGCAACTCTTTCCCAAAGTTCACTAGTAGTGGGATATACCTGAATTGGATTGGGACCATTAACATTACCCTTATGCTGCATGCAGACGCTACATTTCTTAACATACTCAGAGATATCAGTTGCCATCCAAAGCTAAAAGTATTTCAGTCTGGCTTGTTTTACAGAACGATCCATACCAGAGTGTGCAACACCTGGTACATCATGAACTAGCTGTAAGGCTACATTCACTAGTGACTGTGGAATTACTAACTGGTATACCCTTCTGCTAGGAGTACTTAGCTCGGCTGTGTGATACAGTAACTCTTGGTTCATGACATTCACTGATGGGTACTGGTGGCTTCACAGAGAGTTTGATCTTCCTGTAGCAGGAATCAAATCACACAAGACCACATGGGATCTGTTCTTTGAGCATTCTTTATATCCTTGGCACTAAATGGAGGATCTGCAATTTCAATACTAACATGTCACGGTAAAGCATCTGCGACTACATTTGATCTGCCAGGCAAGTGTTCAAAGGTAGGGTTGAACTCTTGGATAGTCAAGGACCATCTGGCTAATCTTCCAGTAGGTTGTTTATTCTGGAATAAGGAAATCAGTGGAGCATGATCTGTCAAGACATGAACAGGGTACTGATATATAATGTCTCAGAAGTGCTTTAAAGACCACACTATTGCTAAGGCTTCTTGCTCAGTTACTGTATAATTACGTTCAGCCTTGGTAAGGACATGACTAGCAAATGCAACTGCATTGTTCTTGCTATTGGTCTTCTGAGCTATGACAGCACATATTCCAATTGAGATAGAATCAGTTGTCAGACAGAAGGGCTTAGAAAAATCAGGAAATTTCAAAATTGGAGCAGATGTTAGGTGTTCTTTAAGAATTTGGAAGGCTCTTTCTTGATGGAAGGCCCAAACGAAAGGGGCATCTTTCTTAAGCAACTCAGTTAGAGGAGCTGCTATAGAAGAAAAATTTGCAATAAATGATCCATAAAAACCTGCTAAGCCCACAAAGGATCTTATGGCATCAATAGTTTTGTGTTCCAGATGGTGATAACATTTTAGTTGACAGCGATTCTTGTAAGGTAAAGGGTTTGTTTGTTCAGCCATCATTGCATGTTGTAAGAGATAATAAGATCCATTTCTTCCTTGCTAACACTTCTGGTCACAGTGTTCGCCTCAGAGTGAATACCAATATTGTTGACCTTGCTCACTACCCTTACCCTGTGCGTGTAGAGGAAGAGTTGTCACCTGACTGGTGGGTCGGTGCTATTTCAACTGGGGAGAGTCCATCCACTCCACTAGATCAATCCACTCCACTGGATCAATCCACTCCACCAGTAAAGGAGAAAAACTTAGCTCCCACTGACTTCCCAGACGAGGTTAAGCGTTTGTTGCATCTGTTGAACATTGTCTTACCAAGAGAGATGGGTATTACGAACCTATTGTCCCATCGTATCTCACTTGAACCTGGTACTATACCTATTTATGCACCTGTATACAGAATACCTCATTCACAGGTTGCTGTCACAAAATTGATCAATAAGATGCTTGATGATGGTGTTATTGCACCAAGTCATTCACCCTGGAATGCATCCTTGATCCTAGTACCTAAGAAGGACGGTACTTGGCGTCCAGTGACTGATTTTAGGAACTTAAACGCGAAAACTATTTCAGATTGCTGCCCTCTTCCTACACTTGGTGACCTCTTACGTAATATCATTGATAAAGTCTTTTCGACCCTGGACTTGTTACAAGGGTTTTGGCAAGTCCCTCTCCACGAGGACAGCCAAAAGCTAACCACATTTTCTACACCTACAGGTCATTATCATTTCCTCAGAATGGCCTTCGGTTTATGCTCATCGCCAATCACCTTCTCGAGGCTTATGACTAATATCTTTCAAGGCCTCATAGGTAACGTACTCATGGTGTACTTAGATATGACTGCCATGTTCAAAGACATGGAAACACATTTGAAGAGACTTGATGTGGTACTTGGTAACCTTGAAGAAGCCAATTTAAAGATCAAACTGTAAAAATGCCAATATTTCAGATCAGAAATCAAGTTTCTTGATCACGTAGTCACTCCTAGAGGGGTTACGACTGACCAAAGTAAAGTAACTGCAGTATTAAATTTTCCATCTCCCAAAACTGTTGATGCCATAAGATTCTTTGTGGGCTTAGCAGGTTTTATAGATCATTCATTGCTAATTTTTCTTCAATAGCAGCTCCTCTAACTGAGTTGCTTAAGAAAGATGCCCCTTTCGTTTGGACCTTCCATTAAGAAAGAGCCTTCCAAACTCTTAAAGAAAACCTAACATCTGCTCCAATTTTGAAATTTCCTGATTTTTCTAAGCCCTTCTATCTGACAACTGATGCTATCTCAATTGGCATAGGTGCTGTCATAGCTCAGAAGACCAATAGCAAGTACAACACAGTTACATTTGCTAGTCGTGTCCTTACCAAGGCTGAACTAATTTTAATAAAACATCTGCAATGCCTAAGCTTGATCAAAAGTTTGTTGGTCCATATCGAGTAGTTGAACATGTCCATGGCAATAAGTATAAAGTTAGAGAAATCAGTATGGGTCAGTATAAGGAATCGCATTTAGATCATATGAAGTTAGTATGCGACAAGGATGAGGTCCCTGACAACCAGACAAATGAGACAGACTCTGACAATCCTCCTGATGCTGTACCCTCTACCTCTAACAATCAGTCAGACGAACAACCTGAATGTCGTTATTCCTTACGTACATGACAAGTAATGAGAAATCCTTAAGTATCATTTGTAAATACAAATTCAGATCCTCCTCAACCACAGCATGTGTTAGCCATTGCATCAGATTTTGATCCCCCTAGAGATGATGACCACTCTGCATATGTAAATCTCACCCTAGCAGAGTTATTGTTAAATGTTCATAGTCTATATAGATAGATAATCTAGTTTAAGAGAGTTTTTTAACTGTGTGTTTGCCATATCAACTTATTAATGTTCAAAGAATTTTTTTTGTGTTCACGTTCTCTACGAATTCTGAGATTTAACAGTTAATGGCTTGTGTGCACCAAGTCTGTCTTTTCTGTTAACCCTTTGACTGTCACAAGCCCAATTCTGAAACTGTCTTCCTGTCGCAAAATATTCGAAAAAAAAATGTTTTCTTATGAAAATGTTAAGATTAATTTTCTGATTGTTTTAAGCCCTAAAAAAGTTTTTTTTGCAATCAGTACTTACCGAGATATAGAGGTGGAAAGTTGGCAGAAAATGAGCCATGTATGGCAGCAGCTCTGAAGGCCACTCACTCGGTAAACATTTTTTTTACTCCTATTCAAAGGTTTCTTGTTTTTTCCACTATTTTATTTTTTCAGGTAACTTATGTGGCCTGTGAGACCAAAGTAAGGTGCAATGTACATATATACACTCGTTGTATGCAACGCAATAACCGCACAAACATTATCATTATATTGTTTAAAAAACTTGTTTACACAAACCAACAATACAAACATTTTTTTATTACTATTGTTCTATAATATATATACAAATGTAGAGAGCAATAGATATAGAGAGAAAACTGTATACCATCTGTGCAAATAAATAAGGGCTGCAGCAGAGAAAAAGGAAAGACCTGTTGATATGGTATACCAATGTGCACAAGAAGTGCACTATCATTAAATGATTCATCAAGAAGGGGATCAGAAGAATGCAACAGCACACAGCCCAAAATGGGACGAATAAGGGCTGAATGAATTTTGGGCTCTTCTAACCCGACACACACTGGGAAAAACTGGGAGAGCAACACCTGGAGCTCTCCCTCATTACCCGAGGCCACGAATATTCCATTGTAAATAAGTCATTGTTCACAAAGACAGGTATGCCAATAATATGAAACGATAAAATCTTTGGGCTATTAGGATCAGTGAAGACAATGTGTGGAGGCAACGGAAAGAGTGTAAGCAAGGAGGAATGAGAATGCTGTGAAGGAAAAGATTGCTGCAGAGGTCATGAAATATAAAAAGGGGTAGAAGGAGGCACGCCAGTGTCCATCAAGGGTTTCGTTTCTGCAATATAGTCGGAGATAGTGTCAAGTGTCTCAGTGGATAAAGAAGACACCAAAACCATGACTTCAGAGACAGGTGAGGTAGAGCAAGTAAAGATCAGAGAGATTATGGAGGAAACCAAAGAGGTCTGAGAGGGAAGGGGAGCATGAACCTGGAGAACTGTGATTGAAATGTTATCAATGGAAGTAATATGGGAAAGATCATGAGCTTTTTCTGCAGGGACAGAAGAGTTCTGTGATGGAACAGGAGAGGAAGGACATTAGAAGGTAACTGGGAAAGGAGTTGGGGGGAACAGGAGAAAAGGGGACAACATGAAGGGGGTGAATCTCCACCTTTGTGTGAGAGTTACAAAGGGGGTGAGAACTAGGCACTGAGGCCGAAGAAGAAAACTGCTGGGAATTGTAAGCACTGGAGGAATGTGAAGAGACTTGAGCTTATGAGAAAAGTTCAGCTTCTCAGGTGATAAGTACGAAGAAAATGCAGGCGTGCGAGGTCTTTCAGACTGAGAACCTAGTAGGCGAGAAGAAGTAGTGGTAGGAGTAGTTAAGGAAGTGGAGGTTTCAGAGGGTAAAACCACAAAAGAATTAGAGATGGGGTTGACCCTTGAAAACACGACACCGGAGGAGCTGGTAGGTGAAGGGACTGCCAAAGTTGGAGGTCTCCGAGCAACTTGCGATTAAGGGATACGAGGAAAATTCCCCTGAAGGCAGAGCCGAGAGACAGCCATAGCATAAATAAGGCCTTCACTTTCTTTAAGACAACTGATTTCTTGTTCATTATGATAGACCTGACAACGGTGGGAAAAAGAAGGATGAGCTTCATTGCAATTGAGACAAGTGGGGGGAAGACTGCAAGCTGTATCAGCATGATCTGCGGCAATGTAGACTGGGCACTCCACCGCAGAACTGCAGTATTTAGCGAGGTGTTCAAAGCACCAGCAATTTCGACTCTGTTAGGGGGTAGGGACCTCTTTATGGATCTCTAGGCGATAGTCCATGATAAAAACAGAGGACGGGAGCTCATGGCAGTCAAAGGTTAAGCGGGCGATGTTAT
Organism: Cherax destructor; assembly: GCA_009830355.1. Classification (NCBI taxonomy): domain Eukaryota; kingdom Metazoa; phylum Arthropoda; class Malacostraca; order Decapoda; family Parastacidae; genus Cherax; species Cherax destructor. The sequence continues at coordinate 35,750 of WNWK01007352.1, read as the reverse complement.
TGGGAAAGCACCTCCGCCCGTGAGCGGGCAGGACATATGTATCCACTTTGAGAATAGAAAGGCCCTGAAGGGTTAATTGTTTCAAAATATCATCACTGCAAGACAGAATATCTCTCTGTACAATGGAACGGGGTAAAACCACCATACCACTGCAAGAATTCAGAGTAGTGTGTTTGTGAACTGTGATTGAAATGTTATCAATGGAAGTAATATGGGAAAGATCATGAACTTTTTCTGCATTCTGAACTGTAACGGTGCATGCACCATTTTGAAGAGCAAGAAAGGATATATTTTGGCTAATGTGTCGTAAAAGAGCTTTACCAATACTATGGTCAGAAAGATAATCAGTTGGATATGTTGGTTGTAGAGAAAAGAATTTAGTCCACTGCATACTTGTAAACATGGTTCGTAAAGGAAGAGGGTGTCACGTAGGTCATCTCTGGGTAGAATAAGTAGACATCGAAGAATCGTCATCAGTAAATGGTCTGGAACGTTTAGGCATAGTACTGTGAGCGGCCCGACCTGAGGTAGGTGGGTGATCCGAAAACTTTCGCACCATATTCAGGGAAGCCGGAGCCTCAGCACCTGGAACGGGTGACAAAGCATCACCAGCATTACCAACAGAAGGTACAGGGGTACGGGAAGAGTCTGGAGAATGGTCCAATAATGAAGCCGGGTCAGAACAGGATGTGGTAACAAAAAGGGGCCTAGGAGGAGGAGGGTTATCATGGAACGAAGACTCCATGATGATGGGACTTCTTTCTTATTATTATTTTTAGGAAGAAAAGGAGGGACAGCAGAGGTACAATCATTAGAAGGCATGAAAGAGCCATAAGTTCCCCCTTTCATCCGTGAGGAACTCGAGACCATGAGCAGTGCAGATGAAGCGTGGAACCCATGCCATATTCTACCTGTCACGCCAGTAAACCAGCGCACTGGGATAGCAACCTTACATCTACTGAACCACCTCGGTGGACAAAAGTGAGGGTGGTCGGAAACCCGCCATAAAAAATACCTCCTTTGGCTGCCACCTCCCAGAACTGACAGGCAGCCTCTAGAGATATACCCATTACCTGCAGGACACCCTGCCTACTTCTCAGAAATCCGGGAAGGGAGCAGAGCACCTCCAGATAATCCAGATTCCACGGAAAACTACACCACACCCGAGGAACCTCATGGAGTGGGATGAACCCCGGCACACTTCCCGCCATCTAGAAACCATAATGCCAGATGGGAGGACCCCAGAGGCTACAACTGGGATGGGGAAAAGGGAGGGTTGGGAGGGGAAAAAAGGGGGGAATGGGGAGGATGGGATAGGGAAAGGAGGCATGAGTGGTAATTAATAATATCTTTATTTTCTACAAGTACATGAACAAGGTGTACAGGCCTAGCTGACATCAATGACATACTACTATATAGAAAGCCCCTTGTTATGCTGAGCATTTCAGGCAAATTAGGTCTGTGTCCCAGGATGCGACCCACACCAGTCGACTAATACCCAGGTACCCACTTTACTGATGGGTGAACATAGACAACTGGTGTAAAGAAACACGCCCAATGTTTCTACCCTGGCTGGAAATCAAACCCAGACCCTCGCCATGTGTAGCGAGAGCTTTAGCCACCAGGAGACCAAAGGATCTAATTCTTTAGACCAAGAGCCTCTTCACCGCATCAAGGAGCCCCCCTTGAATAGGTTTACTCACTAGTAGCAGTGCTAGTGAGCTAATGTGAACTGGAATAAGGGTGATGTTGTAGCAGAGTAGATTGTAGGTTGTATATGTTACTATTAATTAATCTTCTAAATAAATAAAAATGTAAATGTTCGTTTGTTCGAAATCTTAAATCTCCGAAAGTTCTTCACCGATTGCTTTGAAATTTTGACACGTGTTTTTATATACCATTTACCATAGCATTCATTTAATGAGTATAGTTTATTTTTTTATTTTTTCATTGTTTTTCATTTCGTTTTTTTAACTGTTGTTCTTATTTTTCAGTGCAGTTGGCGGTGGAATTGAGCTGTGTCGATTGGTCTGTGTTTGAATTGAAATATTTCATTAATTTGCAATTTTATATGTTTTTGTTATAACTTTCTTTCTTCTTTTTCAGTGCAGTCGATCTGCTTTAGTTCATCCAAATAATGCCTAGCAGAAGATCAAACTTAGGTCGTTGTACTCGCAGAGCGGAAGCAGTGTGACGAGTAATTGCAAATCAAACTAAGGAAGAACGAGCATCAGCAAACGAGCGAAACAGACAAAGAATGGCTCAAATACGTGCCGAGGAAGCAGCAGAGAGACGTGCAGCCAGACTTGAGGATGCACGGTTGCGAGCACGGCGATCACGTTCTGCAGCTTCAGATCTGCTTCGTTCTCAACAGAATGAACGCAACAGGCTGAGAGTGGCTGAAAGACGTCAACGAGAAACAGCAGATCAGCGTCAAACACGACTCCGTGCTAAGCAATCACGCAATTACAATCGCTTTGCATTCCGGTACAATCGGCATGCCAATTATCATGTTGCGAAATATCAACCAGCCAAAGCTTTGCAACGGCACATGGCTTGCAGTAAAAAAATTAATGAGCAACGTCGTAGAAGCAACAATCTTGAGAGGAAGGACCTTTCAAAGGTGAAGCTGTCCTCATTCCTTGCATTCCTATGATTCCAACAGATATGTCATTCCCAATTCGATTGGCATTTCCAATCACCATCAACAAAGCTCAGGGCCAATCTTTAGAATTGTGCAGTTTAGATCTAGACACGGATTGCTTCTCACATGGACAATTATATGTTGCGTGTTCTTGAGTTGGCAAACCAGACAATCTCTATATCTGCACAGACAATGGAACAACAACAAAATATTGTATACTTACAAGCATTGTGAAATATAACATATTAGAAATGTGCGGTTTCTCTTTTCTTTCTTTTCCATTTAACCAGACTGAGCCACAGCAACACATGGCCGGGTACAGCTAGTATATTATATTTTTGTATAGGTGAGTATTTGTGTCGTTCCTTATAATAAATTATTGACTAATTAATATTCCACATTTAATGTGAAGATGCAAGCTGGCCCTAGAGTGGTTGCTTTTTCAATGTAATTTAAATGCCCCTTTTACCCTTTAGGAGCCAAGACTTTTTATTTAAGTTATGTGAACCTAAACCGTAACATTCGCCAAAATTCTAGCAGCTTCCAATCTTGCGAGAGAAAGTTGGTAGGCCTACATATGAGAGAATGTGTCTGAGTGGTCAGTGTGCACAGTACAAAAAATAAATCCTGCAGCAAGCAGTACATGAGGAAAAAAACTGTGACTATGTTTTTGGTGTAAAACTACGATTTTGCAGTGTATTTTCATAGGGTATTTATGGGTGTATTCTCGTATTCTGATAGAATGAGTTATATTACAGAAACAGAGATGATTCTGAATGGTTTACAGACTAAAAGTAGCTTGAAAGTGAGCTCAAATTAGCAAAAATTTTCAATTTTTGACGATGTTCGAGAGTAAACAAAACACGTCACGTGACCAATACACATCAACTCCTGGATCTCATCGGCATTCACGAATGTACTGATATTATTTATACAATATTTACAATTATGGAGTAGTCTGAATAACAGTAAATATTCTATTTTTTGTGTAGACCTGGAGTATACCTGGAGAGAGTTCCAGTGTGTGAATAAAAATTCAAAATAAAAAACAAGTGTAATACAACAGGGGCCAGGAGACATGACTAATGAACAGAGAAAATGTTATTTTAATGCCAGGAATGTCTGCATTGTTTATTCTAGCCCCTATTTTGAAATTGGCCTTTCTTGAATTTTGTGTGAAATTGGCCAAATTAGTACATTCTGATCACTTTTTTGGGTAGTTGAAATAGGTAAAAGGGCGGTTTCTTGTACTGAATCGATAGAATAAAAGGAATTATAGCAACATATCTATGAATTTGGTCGAGTGGAGCAAAGAAATCGGTCCAAAATAGGGCTCAATGTGGGCAAAATCGCCGAAGCATAAATATCGCTGAGACACTTCGTGAAAGCATAATTCCGTAAGTTTCCCATCAAATTTCGTACTTTTGGTTTCATTACCTTCGGAAAAAGATTGTAATTTCATATTACCTGGAGTTTATCTGGAGAGAGTTCCAGGGGTCAACGCCCCTGCGGCCCGGTCCGTGACCAGGCCTCATGTTGGATCAGAGCCTGATCAACCAGGCTGTTACTGCTGGCCACACGCAGTCCAACGTACGAACCACAGCCTGGCTGGTCAGGCACCGACTTTAGGTGCCTGTCCAGTGCCCGCTTGAAGACAGCCAGGGGTCTATTGGTAATCTCCCTTATGTATGCTGGGAGGCAGTTGAACAGTCTGGGCCCCTGAAAAACATTTTATTTTTTTATTTTTATTTTTAAATTCTTAGACACTATGAGCAAGTTTAATAATAATAATAATAATAATAATAATAATAATAATAATAATAATAATAATAATAATAATAATAATAATATTAGTTTATTGGGACATGATACAAAGATTTAAAATTGGTTTATGAGATTACAATAGATGTACATGCCAAAAGCCCCTAATATGCAGAGCATTGTGGACAGACTTAAAAATTAACTTAAAACTAAATAGTAAGAATTATAGTACACAGTTTACAATATAAGTACAATATAAGCAAGGGTTTCAACACTCGAAGGGTTAACAAAGAAAAAAACAAAAATAAAAAGGAGAGAACATAGAGGGATAGCTCCTAAGAGGAATGAAACTGCCATAAATATCCCTGCACACACAAGAGGACCTCATCACAGCCAGTAGTGAAGATATGGCATGGAACCCATGCCATACCCTACCCTTCATGCCAGTAAACCAGCAATCCAGGATAGCAACCTTACATCCACCAAGCCACCTCTGTGGACAAAAGAGAGGGCGGAAGTTAACGTGCCACAAAGCACACCTCCTTAGGCCACTACCTCCTGGAATCTGGCAGGCAGCCTCCAGAGATACACCCATCACCTGAAAGACACCTGAAGCCTTTCCTGGTAGATCGGAGAGGAATTGGGATCTCGAGATAATCCAAATTCCACAGCAAACTAAATTACCACCAAGAACCTCAATGGAATGGGATGGACCCTGGTGCCCTTACACTAACTTAGGAACCAGAATGCCTGAGGGAAGAACCCTAATGGTTGAAAACAGTAAAGGGAAAGGGGAGGAATGGGGAGAGGAGGAATAGGAAAGGAGGATTATTATTATAATCAAAGAAAGTGCTAAACCAACAAGGGTCGTACAGCGTTGCAGGGTAGTAAGTAGTGCGGTTACAATCTGCTAGTTGGAGAAAGGATCAAAGGTGAGGAAAGAAAAGGGATGGAAGGGACTCTAAGGGCTATGTGTCAAAGTTCATATAATAAGGCAGTTGCCAACAAAAAGTCAAAAAGTGCTTGGGAGTCAAAGGTTTGATCGTCTGCAAGTAGAGAAGATAAAGTAAGAGTGGTAGGGCGGCGACGTTGCAGGTAAATCCTGTGAGCTCGCTGATAAATCGAACAATTGACAAGGAAGTGAAGAACCGAAATAGGACCTGACAAGCTTCACTGAAAGGAACAAGGCGTCTGTCCATGAGATACCTATGGGTAAGGCATGTATGACCAATGCAGAGTCGGGAGAGCGCAGTCTCCCGAGAACGGCAACGGTGGTAGGAAGCTGGCCACAAACCTAAAAGTGGTTTAATAGAGCGCAATTTGTTACAGCGTATGCCTGTCCACCGTTGTTGCCAATGGCTGTGGAGATGGGAGAGATGACTGGAAAATAGTCCTTGTACGGAATACCCCTATAAGAAACCGGGAGATCATGCACAGCTGACCAAGCAGCAGCATCCACCTGCTCATTGCCACGCACACCAACGTGACCAGGGACCCAGCAGAAAAGAACATCGTTATTCTTGCTAGCTATGCAACACAACCATTGTTGAATACGGAGGACTAATTGATGAGGGGAGTCGAATTGTTTAATGGCTTGTAAAGCACTGAGGGAATCCGAAATGATCATGACTGTCGAAGGAGACATATATGTAATACGAAGAAGCGCTATTTGAATGACATACAACTCAGCAATAAAGACACTAGCTGAGTCCAACAAGTGGCCTCGGACAACTTCATCAGGCAATACTGCTGCGAACCCAACACCATCAGAAGATTTAGAACCATCTGTAAACACAGCAATGTCATGAGCATGTGACCAGAAGTGCTTGAGAAAAAGAGAGCGAGCAGCAGGTGTAGATAAGAAAGCTTTGACGCATGGAAGTGGGGGGCAGACATGAATTGTCCGAACTTCCCAAGGGGAAAGGGAAATGACAGATGCTAAATGAACGTACAAGGGAGGCAACTGGAGGGAATTATTATTATAATCAAATAGAAGCGCTAAACCACAGTGAGTGAAAGCGAAGAGAAAATGGTCGGAGTAGGCAAGGGCGTCGAACAAACAGTGGGTTCCTACTAATGTCTGAGATTAACCTATATGTACTTGGAAGGAACACGAAGATCATGAGCGCGGACAAAATAACGAAGACAATGAGAATCTCGACGATCAGCCAGGGAAGGAACATTCGCCTCTGCATAGAGGCTTTCAACAGGGGATGAACGAAAGGCACCAAGGCATAAACGGAGACCTTGGTGATGAATGGGATCTACTTAGAAAGAGTTGGGGTAAAGGCCGCAGAATAGACTTGGTTACCATAATCCAGCTTGGAGAAGACTAGGGTGGAATGCAAACGGAGGAGAGTGCGACGATCTGCTCCCCATGAACGATGTGCGAGAACCTTAAGGAGATATCGGATCTCTCGTTCATTACGATAGACCTGACATTGGCATGAAAATTAAGGATGAGGTTCCTTGCAATTGAGCCAAGAGGGGAAAGACTGCAAGATGTATTGGAATGATCTGCTGCACTCAAGACCGGGCATTCCACCGCAGATCTACAGAGTTTAGCGGGGTGCCCAAAACACCAGCAATTACGACACTGTTGGGGAGTGGGAACTACTTGACGAACCTCTAGGCGATGGCCTGCAATATATACAGAGGATGGAAGTTCACGGCAATCGAAGGTTAAACAAGCGATGTTAATAGGAAAGCGCCTCCGCCCATGAGCAGGCAGGATGTATATATCTACCTTAAGAATAGGGAGGTTCTGAAGGGTTAATTGTTCCAAAATATCATCACCGCAAGACAAAAAATCACTCTGTACAATGGTACGCGGTAAGACCACCATACCACGGCAAGAATTAAAAGTATTGTGCTTACGAACGGTGACTGGTATGTTATCTATGGAAGTGATATGGGAGAGAGCATGAGCTTGTTCTGCATTCTGTACTGTTACGACACGCACTCCGCTTCGAAGAGCATGGCAGGATATATTTTGGCCAATGTGCCGTAAAAGGGTTTTACCAATTCCATGATCTGAAATATAAACAGTTTGAGATGTCATTTGTAAAGAAAAAAATTTTGTCCATTGTGTACTTGTTAGCCCAGTATGCAAAGGTAGTGAGTATTGCTTAGGTCGTTTTTGAGCGGTCATCGACGAACTGTTGTCAGTAGGTTGTCTTGGACGTTTAGTAGTAGTATTGTGGGCGGTCAGACCTGAGGAAGGTGGGCAATCCGAAAACCATATCACCTTATTCGGGGAAGTAGGATGCATTGTGAAAGGCGTGCTAGAAGCAGCGGCATGAACAGAAATGAGTGACGTCGCAGCACCTGAAGCAGGTGACAAAGCGTCACTGGCAGAAGGTACAAGGGTGTGAGAAGAGTCGAGAGAATGGTCCGATAACGAAGCTGGGTCAGAACAGGGTGTGGGATCAGAAAGGGGCCTGGGAGGAGGAAGGGTTTCACTAGGCCAAGACTCCATAATAATAGGTGCTTCTTCTGTGATATCTCCTTTCTTGTTATTTTGAGAAAAAAGGAGGGACAGCGGAGGGACAGTCACTAGAAGACATGGAATGGCTGGAAGTTCCTCCCCTCATTCGAGGGGGTCTCGAGCCCATGAGCAGTGAACATGCAGCGTGGAACCCGTGCCATATCCTACCCTTCACGCCAGTAAACCAGCGCTCCAGGATGGCAGCCTCACATCTACCGAGCCACCTCGACGGACAAAAGAAAGGGCAGTCAGAAACCCGCCACAAAGCATACCTCCTTCGGCTGCAACCTTCCAGAACCGACAGGCAGCTTCTGGAGATATACCCATCATCTGCAGGACACCCGGCCCACTTCTCGGAAATCCGGGAAGAGAGCAGGGCACCTTCAGACAATTCAGATTCCACAGCACACCACACCGCCCCCGAGGGACCCCATGGAGAGGGAGGAACCCCAGCACACTTACCCCTACCTAGAATCTGTAATGCCAGAGAGGACCCCAGAGACCACAAACGAGACTGGGAAAGGGGAGGGTTGGGAGAGGGGAGGAAAAGGTAAAAGAGGGGAGGGATGGGGAGGATGGAATAGGGAAGGGAGGATTGGGGAGTACTTAGACTCGGTCTGAGGGAGGAGACCAAAGGATTTGATTCCTGAGACCAAGAGCCTCTTCGTCATGGCAGGGAGCTCCCCTTGAAGAGGTAGGAAAGGAGGAATGAGGAGAGATGGGACATGGCAGGGAAGGATTGGTGTGTAATTAGGTTCTATTGGAGGAAAAAGACTGAAGGGTCCAATTCCTCAGACCAAGAGCCTCTTCATGACTGCAAGGAGCCCCCCCCTTGAAGAGGAAGATTTATCTAAATAGTCATATTTATACACCAATGAAATTTAATGATTCACTTGCCATGGATTCAAGCCCCATCCATTCCGTGGTTTATATTTATTTTAATGAGGAAGCAATAAACTCACTAGGGTGACACAGTGTCGGGGAAATGGGAGACAACCAGATTCAATCTGAGAAGAGGGAAGGTAATGGTAGCTTCTTGGATCAAAGGCTCCTGCCAGGCATCAAGCACCTACTCTCAAGTGACACCAGACACAGATCCAGTTATTCTACAAAAAAATGCAATTAGCAAAAACTTCTAGAACTACTGCTGCCTTAATGACACCAAGAAAAGCTTTCATGAATGAATACAAAGAAGTACTGATAATTATTTGCATTCATGGTATACAGTTTGCTCTATATATTTCTCCCCTTCCCATGCATTCTGTATCTCAGATATTGCATTCTTGATCTCTTCTCTACCGCTGCCCATCCTGTTGTTAGGTTATTTTAATGCTCACCATCATCTTTGCACAGGGTCCCACTATGACTCGTGCTGATCACCTGGAGACTCTTCTCGCTTCTCATCCTCTTCATGTTTTAAATACGGATGCTCCCACCCATTTTGACTCTCACACTCAGTCTCTCTCTTGCATTAATCTTTCTATCTGCTCCTCATTAAATGCACTTGATTACGCTTTGTCTGTTCTCCCAGATTTGCACGACAGTGATCACTTTCCTATTCTTCTTACTTCTACTATGTATTCCCGACCTCCGCGTAGCCCCCGTTGACAATTTGGACAAGTGAATTGGGACTTATACTCTCATCTTACCATCCTTCGTCCTCTGTTGATGAGCTGGCACACCAGTTTTCAACCTTAGTTTTAACTGCAACATCTTGTTCTATTCCTCAAACCTCAGATAGGCTTTCTCAGACATGCGTGCCTTGGTGGTCTGCGTGTCCCTGTGCAGTGCATTTGAAATGTGCTGCGTGGGGCCGTTATCGATATAATCAGACCTCAGATCGTGCTTTAGATTTTAAGCGGCCAAGGGCAGTCACTCGCCGCGTCATACATGACGCTAAATGCACTTGTTAGCAAGACTGCATGTCTACTGTGAAGGTTGTTGCCAATCTTCTTAGGAAAAGTATAATAGAAAAAGACAATAATAACAAGAACAATAAACACTTTATTTTAATAGAAAGAAATGTAAATAATAAATACGTAAATATGACTATAATAATCCTATTTTAAGAAAAATGAAAACAAAAATATATATATATATATATCTAATCCAAAGCTAGATATTTACAGATGTGTTGATCTTGTTAACACAGAAGCAATGAATCGATATTAGAGGAGGAGGAGGGGGTTGAGGTTGAGGTTGTTGTTGGGGTTGTTGAGGTTGTTGTTGTTGTTCAAAAATCCAACAGTTTTCCACATCCACAATGTCACAAATGATATCAGGGACTCAGGTGAAGGTTGTCCCCTGGTAAAGTACCATTGCCTGAGGTTTCTAGTGTGGACTTAGTAACTACTGGTGTAGTGAAGAATTGGTGTTAACGACTCTGTTTCTCACTTGGTGAGTACGCCGGCCCCCCCACTCAACCTTGAATCCAATGATTCGTGCGGAAACAGAGGACTGTGAAAAAAACCAAAATAATTACTCACCACTCTAGTATTTATTTACATAGTAGGCATAAGGCCTTTAAAAGAAATGGTGAAACTGTAATAAATAACTTTACCAAAAACCAAGGCAGGACATAGCAGAAGTTAATGATGTTCAACATGAGTGAAGCTCCAAAATAATTAAAGAGTGAAGTTCTTGAACATAAAATAATGAAGATACGAGCAGCTGTGAAGTACTTACAGTGAGGTCGGGCGTGGTTAGTCCAGTGATTTCAACCTGTGGCCGGAGCCCAGCATTACACCTCTCACCGGGTGGAAAAGGGATGGGGGGTATAGCGAGAGCTAGACACTCACCCCACCTCAACAATCAAACTATCATTCAACCATCACTCTACATACCTTCACAATTTAATCACTCCTATCTATGGACTTTTCCCTCACATCTACCATTACCTCGACTTCCCCTATATGTGCGGTTTGGAAGACGGTACGGAAGTTGTGTGGCAAGTACACTCTTGACCCAGCTCCCATTTTGCGGGCTGCTGGTGTTAGTGTTGCGGAACCTCTTGAAGTTGCCACAGAAATCGGGAACTATCTTGTCCTTGTCTCCCATGGGCTTTACTTTGTCCCTCATTTCTTGCATCTAAGTCTACCAAGGAGCAATTGCTCTTGGATTTCTCCTCTAATGGAATGGAACCATATAACATACTTTCACTCTCCTAGAGCTAGAGTCCACACTTTTCTCTTGCCAGTCATCGGCAATATAACCCTTGTGGAGAAAATTTCTCCAGGAGGGGGGTATCGGCCCCCTTCAGCCCTTTCAAGCTCCTTTCAGCCCTCTCAGAGACGGCAGATGTCGTCTTTCTAGTCTCTTGGTCAACAGTTTAATTTGTAACATGTGTCTGTACCCAGGCGCGCCACTTCCTTGTACGTCATAGCTGACCGCTGTTGTAATTTGGATGGGGTTAATGAGAGATAATCGATCTCTTACTGTAGTAGGAATATTAAGAAAATCCTACACCCACTCTAATATCATGTTAAAGATACATACACAGTTGTCTAAGCCCAGACATAGCAAGAAATCAAGCATTCTGCATTGTTTCCTGTAGGTTTGGCAGGCAAGGGAAACATGATGTATCAACATTTCCTTTATGTGGGGGCAAGCCGAGTGAGCGAGGGGCCAGGAGGGTCAGATTGCATTTAATCCTCGTAGAGGAAACATTCACGCCGGGATAATTAATAAAAACAATCTTCCGCGTGTTTATGTGCTAAAAAGGACAATCCAAATTCGCGGTATATTACAGAGAAGTGTGTGCAGCTTCTTGTAGTGACTACTGCAAACAGACAAATGTTGAAGAACAATAGTGAGTGTAACACCACCAGACAAGGATGTGTGATATTCCTCAGCGATCTTCAATCAAGTCAACATTACCCGGGTGTTAATTAAGGTTCAGATACAAATACCCAGGTAAGTCTGCTCAGACGTCTTGATGTTCTAGTAACTGCGCAGTTAGGAACTGATTTATGTTCTAGGCAGATTTATCATTCAAGAAGACGGGGCGAGCCTGTAGAATTCACTTTTTTTAGGGACAATTATGCGGCTAGATTGGATAGGATTTATGTTTCGAGAGCGGTAGGGGTGGAGAAAGTGGAATGTTTGGATGTAGGTTTTTCAGATCACAAGGGATCTTCGTCTCCCAACACCTGTCGTATACCATCTACAATGACTCCCTTCTCCTCTCCTCCACCCACACCCTTTTGCAAGTATTGCTTAAACCTCTGAGCCAAAAATAGACTCATAGCCTCAGTCGATTTCATCTTCTGTCCCCGGACGTATCCTTCCACATCCTCATCTACCTCCAGCCCCATCACCGTCATACCCGTCCTCCTCTGCCGAAATGACCGCAAAACAGTTGTCGAAGGCTTGTCGCCCCACAAGACATCGTCCATACCCCCACGCAAACGTATCGCATTGAACCGCTCGTTTTGTATCTCTCGCAACTGCCCCTTTATAACTCCCACCTCTTCCACCTGTGTGCTCCTTCCTCTCTCATAACAAAGCTCAAGCAGCCCCTCCAAATACTTCTGTAAACCATATTTCCATTGCTTTTCCTCTCTTCCCCTTACCTTATAAAAGTCTCTAATGCCCGGTTTCGCACATTGCTCCCACCATTTTAGTACATCTTTCTCCAGCTTCCCTTTGTCCCATACTTTCTCCCACCATTCTTCAAAAGCGTCCCTTCCCTAATCACCCCCCAAAAGCTTCACATTGAGTTTCCAATAACCGGGGTATTTCACCATTCCCTCCCATCCTACCTCCACCAATACACCCCTATGATCTGAAAAGCCCACGTCTACATACCCAATCTCCCCCACCGTTACCACCCGTGACACATAAACTCTGTCCAAGCGTGCAGCGTATCCCCGTCGGACAAAGGTATGATCCACACCCCACCCACCCCCCACCACATCAACCATCCCTGCACTCCCCAACACATCCCTCAAAATACTTAAGACACACCCAGCTTCACGGGGTTCGTCATCCTTCTTCCTAATTACACAGTTCCAGTCGCCCCCAATTATCGTAACCTCAGCTAAACCTCCCATGAAATAAACTAAATGATCCCTCAAAAAATCCTCCTTAATCCGTTTATTTCTTACAGCTGGCATATATACTCCCATGAAAGTAACTCTCACCCCCATACCCCATGAACTCTGACTATCCTCCCTCCCTCCCTCCTCCCAAGTCAACAACTGAAAGGGACTGGACTCCCTCACTACTACCACAACCCTCCCTTGAAGCTTCCCGAGCTACCCGCATACACTTTATACCCTTGCAACAACAAATCTCTACCATACCTGAAATTGTGCTCCTGTAAGAAGCCTATGTCCACCGCATACCGTCGCAAAGTCACCTCAACCCATTTCCTCTTAACCTCGGCCTTCAGACCATTCACGTTAAACGAGATACACTTGAATAAGATAGAGGTGGCTTTCCTTTGACTTACATACTTTCTGCTTCGTGCTTTTCTGGGCTTCAGTAACCTTACTGTTGTCCTGCACACCCTTTACCTTTTCTGCCCTCTGCACCCCCCCTTGTCCCGTTTGTGGTGCCTCCACCCATATCTTCTTGCCTGACTTTTGGCCAGGCGTCAGGACTTCGTCATCTGACACTACCATGGATCGCTTCCGTGATTCAGAACTAATATCCATGTTCGACCCACTATCCTCCTGTGCACTGTTACCTGCACCTCCTGTATACCCAAACAGCTTGACTCAGCCCCATCACCCAACACCCCCCTCAGCACCCATTAACTTCACTGCAGCCTCACTGGCTTCCAAAACTCCCCATCCTGGGAGTATCCAAAAATCCCGCAATTCCTCCGGTAATGCAGCATCTTCCAAATCTACAGCACTCCTCTGTACTGCTGTCTCCAGCACCGCTGTGTCCTGCGACACAGTTGGCAAAGTACGACATATCTCCTCCGGGCCTTTCACAATCTCACTCCATGTGCCTTTGGGCGCCACTACCACTTCCTCAACCCGTACAGTAGGCTCCACTTCCGTAACATTCACCACATTCCTTGTACCATATTGCTGTCCCTGCCTCCTGTCACACTCTGCAGCAATATGTCCATAGGAACCACAGAGTCTGCATGTCCGCCTTTGACCTGCGTAGGTCACATAAACTTGAGTTCTAAACTCCTCCAAGACCACAAAAGACGGTATGGCCCGCCTCAGGGTCATCTTGAGGGTAAAGGAACCTTCCGGGAATCCCTCATAGATTCCTTCAGTCCATCGTCCCATCGTTGCATAGTGGATGACTCCATAATCCTTGAAAACATGCCGGATGTCTTGCTCATCCGCTTCGAACGGCAAATTACGAATTTTGACATATGTATAGTGCTTAGAAACATCTTTGAGTTTCACTTCCAAGGTAGCATTGATAGGCATGCATACTTCCTCATATTTCTCCACCAACCTCTCATAAACGCCGGTGGACGACAGTTTCACGAAGATTCTTGTACTCCCATTGAGCGCAATCCCATAGATGTCCTCATTATCTAATCCATAAACGTCTCGTAGAATGGTGGGCAAGATAACAGCTGCCGTCGAAGGGTACACAGCCCCTTTTACCAACTCAACACATACAGTGTTTATCCTCTGTCGCCATTTTGTAGTGAAAATATCCAAGGTCTCTGTTGTCACCACCAGAGGCCAGCACCAGACAACCTGCTGCGGCGAGAGCTGGGCGACGAATGAATTCAGGGGAAGTGGTGGATTCAGCTTTGAAGCGAATGAGGGGCTGGGGAGTTGGGGACATAATGCTGTTGCAAAGGGTGGTGGTCATTAATGTTTTAATTTTTAGTAAATTGTGGTTTAGAGCGGCGGTTTATCCATTATTAGATGCTGATGTGAAAAGGTTACAAAAGGGAGTGCTTAGGTTTATTTGGGGAAATGGAAGGCATTGGTTGAGTAGGGAGGTGGTGGAGACAAGTGTTAAAAATGGAGGGATGGGTTTGATTCCGTTGAGGAGAAGGTTGAAAAGTGTGTTTGTAAAGCAGGAATTTATGATGAAGGGGGAGCTGAGGGGTAGAAGGGTGGGTGCAGTAATGTGTGAGGTTAGGAAATGGTGGGGAGGTAGGGAGCTTAGGGAGTGTGAAGCGGTGTTACGGGTACTACTTGTGTTGAGGGATCCGGGGAGTGTGAGAGTAAGCAGATTGGATAGGGCAAGTGTGAGGGAGAAGATAGTAAGGGGAGTTGAGGTGTATCCGTTGTATAATTGGAAGAGTATTTGGGGTTGGTTAAAAAAGGTGAAGGTGAGGCCGAGGGTGAGAGAAACAGGTTACAGATTCATAAATGGGATACTGGCGGTGAAAGCTCAGTTGTTCGAGATGGGAGTCACAGGGGATGGGTCTTGTGATAGGTGTGGTGAATGGGAAACGGCGTTTCACGTGGTATATTTTTGTGAGGGGAGAGGGCGCGTGAGGGTTTGGATTGGGGGGGTTATGGGATTGATTGGGGGAGGTTTTCAGTGTTAAAGGCACTTTGTTTGGACTTTGGGGTGTGTGGGGAGGAAGTGCATAGAGCTTTGGTTTATATAATGTTAGAGTTCGTGTTTTTGTCATGGAGTATGAGGGGTTCAAATAGCGAGGTTTTAATTCATGCTTTGGCTGCGGGGATTTATAGAACAAAATGTAGGAATAGGGAGGTTTATGGCAGGGTTTGGGTTTCTAAATTTCCGGCTGCATATAGGGTTTTGACAATGCAACAGTTGTTAGGAGTGGAGAGGGGAGGTGTTTAGGGCTTGTTCCAAGTATAAGGGGTTTTAGTGTGGTTGCAGGGGGGGAGGGGTTTGGCGGGTGAGGAGTTTTTGTTTTAAAGTGGGGGTGTTGAAGTATGAGTGTGGAGAGGTGGGGGGGTGAGGGTTTAGTTTCAGGGTGTATGAGGTGTGAGTGAGGTTGGTGGGGAGGTGTAGGGTAAGGGGTTTCGTGTATCGGGTGGGGTTGGTTTTGGTTTCGGTTGTTAAGTGCAGTCCTCTCATTGGGGTGTTTAAAAAAAAAAAAATGTATTGAATCTTATATATGTCAAGAGTGATGGGTATATGTTTGTAACACATGGGTAGCATGTTGCAAGGTTGGTTATTTGTGTTAGCAATAACATGAAGGTCACTGACCATATTAATTGTTTCATTGGGTATAGACTGTAAACTGTGGACTTGGAAGGTGATTATATTCATAATTTATAACGGAGTGCAATTGTGGTAATTGTTTCGGTACTATCCAGTTTTAAGTTTGGCAGTATAGCTGAGCCTTGTTAATGTAAATTTGGTGTATGTGATTTGATGTTCAAATCTTGTAGTCGAACTATGACTTCAAATGATTTATATGATATTTGTAATGTGTCCTTTAGAGATGTACGCCTTCTACTTGACAGGAGGAGGTTTGTTTCGAGATATTAAGTTTTTTAGTCAAATGGTTGCAAGTAGGTTGAATAAGAAATTGATGTTGTATTGTACTTGGGTACTTAGGATACCTCAATATTTTTCGTGTAAGGAAGTTAAGGTATGGTGTAACAATTACGTTGCATTGATATGGGTATCATGTTTTTGAGATTGTGTGCTGTTCTTTGTTTTGGTGTGATGTTGACACACTTATATGTATTTATATAGTTATTGATGATTGATCTGTATATAGGATGATAAATGTCCGGCAGGATTTGATATATTTTGCATAATACGTACAGTTAGTCGGGAATAAGGAAAGGGGATAATCGTGCTTTGTACGTATTGTTAGGAATGTGTAAATATATTTGTATTATATATTATCTCCTTGTGGGGAGTTCTATAGGTTCTTTTGTAATAGTGTTTTCAGGAGATAACGTTAAAGCTTAAAAAAAAAAAAAAAATAGTTAAATGTAATGAAACATAAGAAAAAAAAAAATTATGTATAGAGGGGATAAGGAAATGTGTGGTTGAGTTTCAAGGGTGAGTTGGGTTGGCTGGAGGCAAAGTTTTGACATCAGTCAGTGTGGCTGTCATGAGGAATGGGTACATGTTATGAGGGGAATTCCTTTTTGGTAGATGGGATTAGGGGATGGGGAAATGTATAATGTTTTGATTATTATATTTATCAAGTTAATGTGCTTATGATTATTAGCTTTGGTGTACCTTGGTCTTCGGATGCAAGTCTGTCTTAATGGGGCTTGTTTAGTGAGGAGTTATGTGTTAGTATATACGGTTGATGGTTGTATTTTGTGATAACCGTTTTGTAACAAAGTATCATTTTGTTTGTGTTTTGTATAATTTCTGTTTTAAATAAAATATAAAAAAAAAAATTATACCTGGAGTATACCTGGAGAGAGTTCCAGGGGTCAATGACCCTGCGGCCCGGTCTGTGACCAGGCCTCATGTTGGATCAGAGTCTGATCAACCAGGCTGTTACTGCTGGCCGCACGCAGTCCAAAGTACGAACCACAGCCCGGCTGGTCAGGTACCGACTTTAGGTGCCTGTCCAGTGCCTGCTTGAAGACAGCCAGGGGTTTGTTGGTAATCCCCCCTGATGTATGCTGGGAGGCAGTTGAATAGTCTTGGGCCCCTGACACTTATTGTGTTGTCTCTCAACGTACTAGTGGCACCCCTGCTTTTCATTGGGGGATGTTACATCGCCTACCGAGTCTTTTGCTTTCGTAGGGAGTGACTCTCGTGTGCAAGTTTGGTACTAATCCCTCGAGAATTTTCCACGTGTATATAATAATGTGTCTCTCCCGCCTGCGTTCTAGGGAGTACAGGTTTAGGAACTTCAAGCATTCCCAGTAATTGAGGTGGTTTATCGCAGTTATGCGTGCCGTAAAGGTTCTCTGCACATTTTCTAGGTCAGCAATTTCACCTGCCTTGAAAGGTGCAGTTAGTGTGCAGCAATATTCCAGCCTAGATAGAACAAGCGACCTGAAAATTGTCAACATGGGCTTGGTGTCCCTGGTTTTGAAGGTTCTCATTATCCATCCTGTCATTTTTTTTAGCAGATGCGATTGCTACGGTCTTTGACATTAGTTTTTCGCTCTATTGTGTGGTTGGAATTTGTTTTGTACTCCGATGAGATTTTAATTTCTTCACGTTTTCCATATCTGAGTAATTGAAATTTCTCATCATTGAACTTCATATTGTTTTCTGCAGCCCATTTAAAGATTTGGTTTATATCTGCTTGGAGTCTTGCAGTGTCTTCAACGGTGGACACTGTCATACAGATTCGGGTGTCATCTGCAAAGGAAGACACGGCCCTGTGGCTTATATCCCTGTCTATGTCCGATATGAGGATGAGGAGCAGGATGGGAGCGAGTACTGTGCCTTATGGAACAGAGCTTTTCACTGTAGCCGCCTCAGACTTTACTCTGTTGACTACTACTCTTTATGTTCTACTTGTTAGGAAATTATAGATCCATCTACCAACTTTTCCTGTTATTCCTTTATCACGTATTTTGTGTGCTATCACACCATGGTCACACTTGTCAAAGGCTTTTGCAAAGTCTGTGTATATAACATCTGCATTCTGTTTGTCTTCTAGAGCATCCAGAACCTTGTCGTAGTGGTCCAGTAGTTGGGATAGACGAGCGACCTGCACTAAACCCATGCTGCCCTGGGTTGTGTAATTGATGGGTATCTAGATGAGTGGCGATCTTGATTCTTAGAACCCTTTCAAAGATTTTTATGATATGGAACGTTAGCGCTATTGGTCTGTAGTTCTTTGCCATTGCTTTACTGCCGCCTTTGTGGAGTGGGGCTATGTCTGTTGTTTTTAGTAACTGCGGGACAACCCCAGTGTCCATGCTCCCTCTTGATGAACACAGAGTTTCATGAGTCTGGGCCTGGAGCGGAGTGCATGGGCATGTCATTTATTGCCTTTTCGGTCACTTGGCATCAGGGTAATGTCAGATAGGCATGCATCTGCCAAGTTCTGTGGCACTCTCATAAAAAATTCATTTAGGTCTTCGATTTTCAGTCTGGTTAGCGGCTCGCTAAAAACTGAGTCATACTGGGACTTTAGTAACTCACTCATTTCCTTGCTGTCATCTGTGTAGGACCCATCCCGTTTAAGTAGGGGCCCAATACTGTATGTTGTTCTCGACTTTGATTTGGCATAAGAAAATAAATACTTTGGGTTTCTTTCAATTTCATTTATGGCTTTTAGTTCTTCCCGCATTTCTTGATTCCTGTAGAATTCCTTTAGTTCTAATTCGATGTTTGCTATTTCTCTGACCAGTGTCTCCCTACGTATTTCAGATATATTGGCCTCTTGTAGCCGCTCTGTTATTCTTTGCCTTCGCCTGTATAGGGAGCACTTCTCTCTTTCTAGTTTACATCTCCTTCTTTTTCTTAAGGGAATTTGCCTTGAGCAAACCTCAAGTGCAACAGAGTTAATTTGTTCTAGACATAGGTTAGGATCCCTGATGCTTAGGCTATCTTCCCAGTTTATATCATTTAGGACTTGGTTTACTTGGTCCCACCTTATGTTTTTGTTATTGAAGTTGAATTTGGAGAAGTCTTCCTCGCTGCTGATCACATTTTGTCGATCTGGGGCTCCCCGCATACATGTCTGGACCTCTATTATGTTGTGATCTGAGTATATTGTTTTTGATATGATGACATTTCGTATCAGATCATCATTGTTGGTGAAGATGATGTTCAGCGTATTCTCTTATCTTGTAGGCTCTACTATTTGCTGGTTTAAGGTGAATTTGGTGAAGAGATTTAAAAGTTCATGTGTGTGCGAGTTTTCATCTGAGCTGCCTCCTGGTGTTATCTCTACTACCACATTGTTTGCAATATTCCTCCATTTTAGGTGCCTTAGGTTGAAATCCCCCAGGAGCAAGATGCTTGGGGCAGGAGCTGGAAGATTTTCCAGACAGTGGTCAATTTTCAGAAGCTGTTCCTGGAATTGTTGGGACGTTGCATCCGTAGGCTTGTATACAACCACGATGACCAGGTTTTGATTCTCGATCTTTACTGGTAATACTTCCTGGACCTGGAGTTTACCTGGAGAGAATTCCAGGGGTCAACGCCCTCGCGGCCCGGTCTGTGACCAGGCCTCATGTTGGACCAGAGCCTGATCAACCAGGCTGTTATTGCTGGCCGCACGTAGTCCAACGTACGAACCACAGCCTGGCTGGTCAGGTACCGACTTTAGGTGCCTGTCCAGTGCCTGCTTGAAGACAGCCAGGGGTTTGTTGGTAATCCCTCTGATGTATGCTGGGAGGCAGTTGAACAATCTTGGGCCCCTGACACTTATTGTGTTGTCTCTCAACGTGCTAGTGGCACCCCTGCTTTTCATTGGGGGGATGTTACATCGCCTGCCGAGTCTTTTGCTTTCGTAGGGAGTGATTTTCGGGTGCAAGTTTGGTACTAATCCCTCGAGAATTTTCCACGTGTATATAACAATGTACCTCTCCCGCCTGCGTTCTAGGGAGTACAGGTTGAGAAACTTCAAGCGTTCCCAGTAATTGAGGTGGTTTATCGCAGTTATGCGTGTAGGGAAGGTTCTCTGCACATTTTCAAGGTCAGCAATTTCACCTGCCTTGAAAGGTGCAGTTAGTGTGCAGCAATATTCCAGCCTAGATAGAACAAGCGATTTGTAAAGTGTCAACATGGGCTTGGCATCCCTGGTTTTGAAGGTTCTCATTATCCATCCTGTCATTTTTCTAGCAGATGCGATTGCTACGGTGTTATGGTCCTTGAAGGTGAGATCCTCTGATATGATCACTCCCAGGTCTTTGACATTAGTTTTTCGCTCTATTGTGTGGTTTGAATTAGTTTTGTACTCCGATGAGATTTTAATTTCCTCACGTTTTCCGTATCTGAGTAATTGAAATTTCTCATCATTGAACTTCATATTGTTTTCTGCAGCCCATTTAAAGATTTGGTTTATGTCTGCTTGGAGTCTTGCAGTGTCTTCAACGGTGGACACTGTCCTACAGATTCGGGTGTCATCTGCAAAGGAAGACACGGCACTGTGGCTTATATCAACTACATCATTTGAGGCATTTAGTAGTTCTGAACATATAAGTGACTCTGTGATATGCAGACCAACCCCCCCTTTTTGCCTGTTCACTCTGTCACATCTGTATAGGTTGTAGCCCGGGATCCATATTTCGTTTTCCAAGTGATCTCTTATGTGGGTCTCTGTGAAAGCCGCAAACATAGCATTTGACTCTGTAAGCAGTCTACGGATGTAAGGTATCTTGTTGTTTGTTGCTGGCTTTAGACCCTGTATATTTGCAAAGATGAATGTCGTTGGATTGGTGGTATGGGGGGGGGGTCTTTTTTTCCTGGCACTAATATCTGTTGTGTTGGAGTGGAGGCCATTGACTGTGATTCCACTCCAGAAATGATTGCAGTTGGTGTACGATTTTTATCATTTCCTGCCAGCTTTTTTTTCCTTCCTGGCACTAAAAAACCTCTCTCCGGAGTGGCTGTGGCTACCCAGGTTTTGCCATGGTCTGGATGTTCTGTGTCGTCTTGTACCCTTTAGGTGGTATGCCTGGCAATATAAGTTATAGCACTGTCTTTCCTGAACTGATGAGTGGCACATTTCAGGGTGGAAAAGCTTACAGGACGGGAGATTGCATTTTCCTGTTTTCATATGGGCACGACATTTTCTGGGGTGATCATAATTGCATGTCCCATCTGATTTCCCAGATATTCCATGCCTGCAGATACCAAGTGCATAATATTCACACAGGCCTGGTTTCCGTTTGCCCTGTTTTTTGTGACTGTGTTCCCCATTGTATTCCCTGTTGGTGGGTGTGTTCCTGTCTCGTTTCTATCTTTGGCACTAGTGCTAACTGTGGAGCCTTCATCAGTTTCTGGTAATTTATCTTCAGTATTTCCCGGGGCATCCCCCTGTTTACTATCTACCGTGGTATTGCTAGTTTGTAACATTTGTGTATCCATGTCTACACCTGTTTCCCAACTGGGGCTCCTGTCCCCCTTCAGGTCACCATCATTTATTTCTCCATTCTTACAGTTACTGTCTACCAGGGCACCATCTGTACCAAGGGCGATAACACCTGTTTCCTCACTGGGGCTCCTGTCCCCCTTCAGGTCACCATCATTTATTTCTCCATTCTTACAGTTACTGTCTACCAGGGCACCATCTATACCAAGGGCGATAGTACCATCTGGCCCAGATTTTTTACTTTCCCAACTGTTAATGAGTGCTGACATTTTTTTTATGAAGGCCGATATAATGTTGTCATCTTTTAACATCAATGTGATTCTATTCCACAGTTCGGTCTCATTTGGGCATACCCAAAAACACTTCCCTGGTTTAATATCTCGCGTTACTCCATTTACCACAGAAGTTGCATGTAATTCATCCAGTGGAACGTTTGTTTGTTTGGTTGCATATTACACAGGTTTTCATGATTGATTTTGTTTACCTGGAGTTTACCTGGAGTGAATTCCAGGGGTCAACGCCCCTGCGGCCCGGTCTGTGACCAGGCCTCATGTTGGACCAGAGCCTGATCAACCAGGCTGTTACTGCTGGCCACACATAGTCCAATGTACGAACCACAGCCTGGCTGGTCAGGTACCGACTTTAGGTGCCTGTCCAGTGCCTGCTTGAAGACAGCCAGGGGTTTGTTGGTAATCCCCCTGATGTATGCTGGGAGGCAGTTGAACAATCTTGGGCCCCTGACACTTATTGTGTTGTCCCTCAACGTGCTAGTGGCACCCCTGCTCTTCATTGGAGGGATGTTACATCGCCTGCCGAGTCTTTTGCTTTCGTAGGGAGTGATTTTCGCGTGCAAGTTTGGTACTAATCCCTCGAGAATTTTCCATGTGTATATAATAATGTATCTCTCCTGCCTGCATTCTAGAGAGTACAGGTTTAGGAACTTCAAGCGTTCCCAGTAATTGAGGTGGTTTATCACAGTTATGCGTGCCGTGAAGGTTCTCTGCACATTTTCAAGGTCAGCAATTTCACCCGCCTTGAAAGGTGCAGTTAGTGTGCAGCAATATTCCAGCCTAGATAGAACAAGCGATCTGTAAAGTGTCAACATGGGCTTGGCATCCCTGGTTTTGAAGGTTCTCATTATCCATCCTGTCATTTTTCTAGCAGATGCAATTGCTACGGTGTTATGGTCCTTGAAGGTGAGATCCTCTGACATGATCACTCCCAGGTCTTTGACATTAGTTTTTCGCTCTATTGTGTGGTTGGAATTAGTTTTGTACTCCAATGAGATTTTAATTTCTTCACGTTTTCCGTATCTGAGTAATTGAAATTTCTCATCATTGAACTTCATATTGTTTTCTGCAGCCCATTTAAAGATTTGGTTTATGTCTGCTTGGAGTCTTGCAGTGTCTTCAACGGTGGACACTGTCATACAGATTCGGGTGTCATCTGGTTGTTTTACTGTATATTCTACTAATAGCTTCCCTGAAGTGGTGATCCGTCTATTTGTATCGTATCTATTTTATTTGCATGTTTAAGTGTTTGGACAATCTTACCGCTTTAAGTTATTGTTATTGTTTGGGTGTTTGATAAGGCCACCTAAAACCCCGTCCGCTTATTGAATCCGGACGAGGATACGAGTTTTGAATCTGGTCATTGGTTCTCTTATTTCTTGGATCTGACGCAATCCAGTATCACTTATTTAATGGATCCTGTAGGGATATTTCGGGTTACTAGAGACAGACCACTGGAAGATGATTAAACAGAGTAATAATGATCAGTTTGGAGTTATTGTGTGACAATTTACGTGAGGGGTTTGACAAGTGTGGGGCTATGGTTTTCGTGCAGGACGGTGCACTGTGTCATACCGCCAAATCTGAAGTTCAGTGGCTTAAGGACTGTGAAGTGAGGTTCTTTAATGACTACCTGGAGTATACCTGGAGAGAGTTCCAGGGGTCAACGCGACTACCAAGGCAATTCAGTAAACCACTAAACTAGTTGCAATAACCATGTTTGTGATGATTGCAACTTCCTGTTGTGTATACCACGAAATTATGAACAAATAATGGAACTGAATAGTGTCACTAGTAGCGTGTGATTGCAGAACATTCCCGATGGAGTGATGAACATTAGTGCAACATTCTACGAGACACTCAAGCTTCAGTCCAATCAAGACACCGATTCCGGGGTCATACTTCCCCTACCAAAAGCCAGGGAAATTTTGGGTCTGTAACAAATACCCAGGTAAGTCTAAACATACCCACTCCTAGTTAGGTTGGCTGCTGCTGAGATTTGCCAAGATTTACCAATAGACTCCGTTATCAGTGGGCTTTTGAGCCCAACTAAGTGAGTACAACTACAATCGAGCATTTCATATGTGAAATGATGAAATATATGCTCTTTTGGGGCAATATATACTTAATAGACAATCTATAGCTGGGTTGTGGGGATACCATGATTCACAGCGAAGGGGCCTTCGTGGATGCAGCTGCGAGAAGGTCTAATCATCACTGAAGCGAAGTATATTTCATTTATGTCTTTAAATAGACTTAGCTGGGTAAATTCCCCATAATGTTGCAATCAATTATGAGTACCTTGTGCCGCTGTACCTAGACGGGTTAGGACGTCAATAGGTCACTCTGCCTCTTTTTTGGGCTATCCTAGGATAATCGCATATGTGCACCCAACCCAAATGAACCACCATGACTACTTTCTTACTACTGATGTTATATCACTCAGGTTGCAGTCTGTATTGCAGCACACCACCTAGAGTACCTGTAACCCTACGATACCTGTACACAGTAATAACTGGGTGGGTTATATGGACGTTCATGGCAGACGTAACGTGTTATATATCGATGTTCGCGACGGACTTAACAGGATGTTATATGTTACATGACTCTGGTCGATCATAACCATAACATCATGAGCAGTCCTGTGCTTTTGTATAACATTGTTGTTTAAGGTTGTGCACAATAGACTACACTAAATAACTATCGAGTTTGTACAGCCAATAATTTGAGTTATATACGGCATTCCAATCATGTTTCAAGAGAGGACTCTATCTTGTTTCTTTCCATGATGGAACTGCTGGGAACTGACATGGTTAAAGATCGTATTCGACACCTGGCCTGTCCTGATTGTGTACTGGTGTTGGGATAATCCGGAGCTAGACGGTGTTTCCCCATACCCGGGGCATCAGGCTCGTTTTCAAAGTTATTTCATGAAATGCTGCCACATGCAGTGGACAACGAAACACATTTGAAATGCTTAACAATTCGCAAAGAGGCAAAATTATTTACACTGCATGTGGCAGGATTTGATAAAATAACTTTGAAAACAAGACTGGTGCTCCGGGGTATGGGGAACCATCGTCTAGCTCCGGCTAGGCGCCCATACTTATTCTGGGGTCTGGCTTCGTGGTAAAGTACTGTGTACTCTGATGCAGAGTTTGCAGGTTCGAGTCTTGCCGTGGACATAGAGATAATGTCGTGCCGAATTAGTAAAACTTGCGATTTTGGCTTAAAAGCAAAGCACTACCTGCCACATAGGGCAAGCGAAAATTTGTGTATACATTAATATCGCAAAAGTCATTCCGAATCTAACGAAAAAAATATATTTCATTGTGTTTCTTTATTATTAAATTATTGTAAAATTAAATAAAAACATTTAGTTGGATTAGGCTAAATTAAATTGCGCTTGTTATAATAAGGTTAGGTAAGTTTCCTAAGGTTCTTTTGGTACAAAATCATTAATTTTTATTAACATAATTGAACGAAATATATCTTTAAATGTATAAAAGAAAAAATCAGAAAGGACTTAATTTTAAATGAGTTCTTGTTAATTGACCAGTTTTACCTATTCGGCACGATGTATATAATATATATATATATATATATATATATATATATATATATATATATATATATATATATATATATATATATATATATGTGCTGTTGGAGTGTGAGCAAAGTAACATTTATGAAGGGATTCAGGAAACCGGCAGGCCGGACTTGAGTTCTGGAGATGGGAAGTACAGTGCCGGCACTCTGAAGGAGGGGTGTAAATGTTGCAGTTTTATAACTGTAGTGTAAAGCACCCTTCTGGCAAGACAGTGATGGAGTGAATGATAATGAAAGTTTTTCTTTTCGGGCCACCCTGCCTTGGTGGGAATCGGCCGATGTGTTAATAAAAAAAAAAAAATAATATATATATATATATATATATATATATATATATATATATATACATACATACATAATGGAAATATCGCAAACCAAGCGATACAAGATGCAAAACAACCATGTGGGGATGGGTACAATGATAGCTATATTCCTTTTGTGTTGCAATCAACACATCATCAGGAGCTTGCAAAGTTGCGGAGTAGAGGAGGATGTCAAGCAAATACAATATATATATATATATATATATATATATATATATATATATATATATATATATATATATATATATATATATATATATATATATATACATACATACATACATTTTATTTGTAGATTTTTTACAATTATTTAGAATTTATTTGACCTACTGATTATCTTTTCTTTTCATTAACATATAAACCTTTAAGCTGATTATAAGATTTACTACAAGATTTATTACATTTGTTACAGGCTTATTACATTTTTCCGGACTTATTACTGATTTTTTACAGAGTTTGCATAATTTTCTTGTTTTCAAACGTCATCTGCAGCCGCATTTTCTTCACCTGTAGACTTGTTTTGACGACTGGAATAACAGGTGAAGTACCATACAGACTGATCTCTGAAACAAAAATATATAAAAAAATTGTTATAGTGAAGAACAATACATTGTTTTTATTATATTCATTAAGAATCACTTAGCTCATAAGGGTCACAAAGTGCCTAGGAAACGGAAGTATTCAGGATTGATACAAGAGGCATATATTTCTAGGATTAAGAGTCCTTCCCTGGCATCATGGTATCTACTTAATGGGTGAGGACATTATACAAAATTTCTTAGACATTAGACAAATGAGAGACAGCAAACTGTAGTAAATAAATGAGTAAATCTGGCTAAATAACCACCAAATATTTTGCTTAATTATCTCTTCATAATTTTCTTTAACAATCCATTGAACAGATCTTAATTACCCTTTTAGCCCTGAATTATGAAATACTTGTCTGTTTGTGCTCATTTGTTGGGATGTTCTTCGTAGGAAGCTAAGGAATACATATATTCATGAAAAAAATCAAATTTTGAAAAATTTAAAAAAATATAATGGTGGGAACTCTAAGTACCGCTAGGCTTTTTGAGGGTAAAAGTGGAGTTACAAGTGTATAAAATTTCACTTGGAAAACAGAATTTTATTCAATTGTACACTATTGACATTGATATTGACAAATTTCCAAAATGTAACTCACCATAGAATAAAAGAATCGGGACTTGAACAGGAGGAGATTCCCTGGGTATGAGCACATCACAGGAAGTTTCAACTGTTTCTTGTTGTGTGAGGCAGAGAGCAGCAAAATTTGCCTGAGTCAAAATCAAGTAGGTTTTTGGAAGGGGAGTGAAGTTCCCTCCAGGTTTCTATGACCTCCAAGTGTTACCAGTACATTGCTATGGTTATAGAAAAAAGCTGGGAACCTGAAATCCCATCAGGGCTAAAAGGGTTCGAAACCTTCAACTTATCATGGTGATAATTTCTTCAGTCAACGAAAAAATCCAACCCAAACCACTAGAGGCCACGTTCCTATGTCTGTCAGTTAAGTAACAGCATTTACATGTTGAGGAACTGATGTTTCAATAACTGTACTAAGAAAAATCTGGCGAGGATTTATTTCAATGAATTTAACCACATAGCTCAAATTTAGCATATGCTGGAGATTGTGATATTTGATGAATAAGACATTTTCTGTAACCATAAACTTTTCAATCCATCACTGAAAATTGATTCTGGAGACAGTGGAAGAAATGGAGAAGTAATTTTGAGGTGTTCAGTCCCTCAGTCTTGATATAAAGTG
Source organism: Cherax destructor (assembly GCA_009830355.1). Classification (NCBI taxonomy): domain Eukaryota; kingdom Metazoa; phylum Arthropoda; class Malacostraca; order Decapoda; family Parastacidae; genus Cherax; species Cherax destructor. The sequence goes on along the minus strand of WNWK01007352.1, from coordinate 7,956 downwards.
TTCAGTCCCTCAGTCTTGATATAAGGTGTTCAGTCCCTCAGTCTTGATATAAGGTGTTCAGTCCCTTAGTCTTGATATAAGGTGTTCAGTCCCTTAGGTTTAATATAAGGTGCTCAGTCCCTCAGTCTTGATATAAGGTGTTCAGTCCCTCAGTCTTGATACAAAGTGTTCAGTCCCTCAGTCTTGATATAAGGTGTTCAGTCCCTCAGTCTTGATATAAGGTGTTCAGTCCCTTAGTCTTGATATAAGGTGTTCAGTCCCTTAGTCTTAATATAAGGTGTTCAGTCCCTCAGTCTTGATATAAGGTGTTCAGTCCCTTAGTCTTGATATAAGGTGTTCAGTCCCTCAGTCTTAATATAAGGTGTTCAGTCCCTCAGTCTTGATATAAGGTGTTCAGTCCCTCAGTCTTGATATAAGGTGTTCAGTCCCTCAGTATTGATATAAGGTGTTCAGTCCCTCAGTCTTGATATAAGGTGTTCAGTCCCTGAGTCTTGATATAAGGTGTTCAGTCCCTCAGTCTTGATATAAGGTGTTCAGTCCCTCAGTCTTGATATAAGGTGTTCAGTCCCTCAGTCTTGATATAAGGTGTTCAGTCCCTTAGTCTTGATATAAGGTGTTCAGTCCCTCAGTCTTGATATAAGGTGTTCAGTCCCTCAGTCTTGATATAAGGTGTTCAGTCCCTCAGTCTTAATATAGGGCGTTCAGTCCCTCAGTCTTGATATAAGGTGTTCAGTCCCTTAGTCTTGATATAAGGTGTTCAGTCCCTCAGTCTTGATATAAGGTGTTCAGTCCCTCAGTCTTGATATAAGGTGTTCAGTCCCTCAGTCTTGATATAAGGTGTTCAGTCCCTCAGTCTTGATATAAGGTGTTCAGTCCCTCAGTCTTGATATAAGGTGTTCAGTCCCTCAGTCTTGATATAAGGTGTTCAGTCCCTCAGTCTTGATATAAGGTGTTCAGACCCTTAGTCTTGATATAAGGTGTTCAGTCCCTCAGTCTTGATATAACGTGTTCAGTCCCTTAGTCTTGATATAAGGTGTTCAGTCCCTCAGTCTTGATATAAGGTGTTCAGTCCCTCAGCCTTGATATAAGGTGTTCAGTCCCTCAGTCTTGATATAAGGTGTTCAGTCCCTTAGGTTTGATATAAGGTGTTCAGTCCCTTAGTCTTGATATAAGGTGTTCAGTCCCTCAGTCTTGATATAAGGTGTTCAGTCCCTCAGTCTTGATATAAGGTGCTCAGTCCCTCAGTCTTGATATAAGGTGTTCAGTCCCTCAGTCTTGATATAAGGTGTTCAGTCCCTTAGTCTTGATATAAAGTGTTCAGTCCCTCAGTCTTGATATAAGGTGTTCAGTCCCTCAGTCTTGATATAAGGTGCTCAGTCCTCAGTCTTGATATAAGGTGTTCAGTCCTCAGTCTTGATATAAGGTGTTCAGTCCCTTAGTCTTGATATAAGGTGTTCAGTCCCTGAGTCTTGATATAAGGTGTTCAGTCCCTGAGTCTTGATATAAGGTGTTCAGTCCCTCAGTCTTAATATAAGGTGTTCAGTCCCTTAGTCTTGATATAAGGTGTTCAGTCCCTCAGTCTTGATATAGGGCGTTCAGTCCCTCAGTCTTGATATAAGGTGTTAAGTCCCTCAGTCTTGATATACGGTGTTCAGTCCCTCAGTCTTGATATAAGGTGTTCAGTCCCTCAGTCTTGATATAAGGTGTTCAGTCCCTTAGTCTTGATATAAAGTGTTCAGTCCCTCAGTCTTGATATAAGGTGTTCAGTCCCTCAGTCTTGATATAAGGTGCTCAGTCCCTCAGTCTTGATATAAGGTGTTCAGTCCCTCAGTCTTGATATAAGGTGTTCAGTCCCTTAGTCTTGATATAAGGTGTTCAGTCCCTGAGTCTTGATATAAGGTGTTCAGTCCCTGAGTCTTGATATAAGGTGTTCAGTCCCTCAGTCTTAATATAAGGTGTTCAGTCCCTTAGTCTTGATATAAGGTGTTCAGTCCCTCAGTCTTGATATAGGGCGTTCAGTCCCTCAGTCTTGATATAAGGTGTTCAGTCCCTCAGTCTTGATATAAGGTGTTAAGTCCCTCAGTCTTGATATACGGTGTTCAGTCCCTCAGTCTTGATATAAGGTGTTCAGTCCCTCAGTCTTGATATAAGGTGTTCAGTCCCTCAGTCTTGATATAAGGTGTTCAATCCCTTAGTCTTAATATAAGGTGTTCAGTCCCTCAGTCTTGATATAAGGTGTTCAATCCCTTAGTCTTGATATAAGGTGTTCAATCCCTCAGTCTTTATATAAGGTGTTCAATCCCTTAGTCTTGATATAAGGTGTTCAGTCCCTCAGTCTTGATATAAGGTGTTCAGTCCCAGAGGAGAGGTGCAGTATTCAAAAACACCATTATAGGTGGGTGGGACCCACTAGTGTTAGTAGGTCATGACCAACACCATTATAGGTGGGTGGGACCCACTAGTGTTAGTAGGTCATGACCAACACCATTATAGGTGGGTGGGACCCACTAGTATTAGTAGGTCATGACCAACACCATTATAGGTGGGTGGGATCCACTAGTGTTAGTAGATCATGACCAACACTATTATACGTGGGTGGGACGCACTAGTGTTAGATCTTGACAAACACCATTATAGGTGGGTAGGACCCACTAGTGTTAGTAGGTCATGACTAACACCATTATAGGTGGGTGGGACCCACTAGTGTTAGTAGGTCATGAGAAACACCATTATAGGTGAGTGGAACCCACTAGTGTTAGTAGGTCATGACCAACACCATTATAGGTGGGTGGGACCCACTAGTGTTAGTAGGTCATGACAAACACCATTATAGGTGGGTGGGACCCACTAGTGTTAGTAGGTCATGACAGCCACTATTATAGGTGGGTGGGACCCACTAGTGTTAGTAGGTCATGACAAACACAATTATAGGTGGGTGGGACCCACTAGTGTTAGTAGGTCATGACAAACACCATTATAGGTGGGTGGGACCCACTAGTGTTAGTAGGTCATGACAAACACCATTATAGGTGGGTGGGACCCACTAGTGTTAGTAGGTCATGACAGCCACCATTATAGGTTGGTGGGACCCACTAGTGTTAGTAGGTCATGACAAACACCATTATAGGTGGGTGGGACCCACTAGTGTTAGTAGGTCATGACAAACACCATTATAGGTGGGTGGGACCCACTAGTGTTAGTAGGTCATGACAAACACCATTATAGGTGGGTGGGACCCACTAGTGTTAGTAGGTCATGACCAACATTATAGGTGGGTGGGACCCACTAGTGTTAGTAGGTCATGACAAACACCATTATAGGTGGGTGGGACCCACTAGTGTTAGTAGGTCATGACCAACATTATAGGTGGGTGGGACCCACTAGTGTTAGTAGGTCATGACAAACACCATTATAGGTGGGTGGAACCGACTAGTGTTAGTAGGTCATGAGAAACACCATTATAGGTGTGTGGAACCCACTAGTGCTAGTAGGTCATGACCAACACCATTATAGGTGGTTGGGACCCACTAGTGTTTAGTAGGTCATGACAAACACCATTATAGGTTGATGGGACCCCACTAATCTTAGTAGGTCATGACCAACACCATTATAGGTGGGTGGGACCCACTAGTGTTAGTAGATCATGACCAACACCATTATAGGTGGGTGGGACCCACTAGTGTTAGTAGGTCTTGACAAACACTATTATAGGTGGGTGGGACCCACTAGTGTTAGTAGGTCATGACTAACACCATTATAGGTGGGTGGGACCCACTGGTGTTCGTAGGTCATGAGAAACACCATTATAGGTGGGTGGAACCTACTAGTGTTAGTAGGTCATGACCAACACTATTATAGGTGGGTGGGACCCACTAGTGTTAGTAGGTCATGACCAACATTATAGGTGGGTGGGACCCACTAGTGTTAGTAGGTCATGACAAACACCATTATAGGTGTGTGGAACCGACTAGTGTTAGTAGGTCATGACCAATACCATTACAGGTGGGTGGGACCCACTAGTGTTAGTAGGTCATGACCAACATTATAGGTGGGTGGGACCCACTAGTGTTAGTAGGTCATGACCATTAGTTGAACCAGTGGTTAGAAATAGAATTGTAGAAAGCATCCTCAGTAACAAGATATAATTTAGTTCCATTGTCTGACATGAATCATTATAAGAATGACGCATCTAGCCACCGTATGTCCTTGGATGGCGGGTACAACATCTAGCTTGGCTGGATGCGTCATTCCTTGGGATTGTGTGTTCTAGTGGACTAGAGCATCAAGTGTTTTAGCTCACCATGAGGCGGGCGAAAGGAGCATGGGTTCGACTCCTTGGCTAGTCGCATATGTGTGTGTGTGTGTGTGTTTGTACTCACCTAGTTATGGTTGCAGGGGTCGATTCACAGCTCCAGGCCAACCCTTCGCAGGTCACTACAAGGTCTCTCTTCCTGCTCCATGAGCTTTATCATACCTCGTCTTAAAGTTATTTATGGATCCTGCCTCCACAACATCACTTCCCAGACTTTTCCACTTCCTGACAACTCTGTGACTGAAGAAATGCTTCCTAACATTCCTGTGATTAAATCTGAGTCTTCAACTTCCAACTGTGACCTCTTGTTGCTGTGTTCCATCTCTTTAACATCCTGTCTCTCTCCACCTTGTAGAATCCTCTCCCTATTTTATGTCGTTATTATAACCCCTTTCTCTCCTGTCCTCCAGTGTCGTCAGGTCGATTTCCTTTCACCTCTCCTAGTAGGACATGCCCCTTAGCTCCGGGATTAGTCTTGTTGCAAACCTTAGCATACTCCAATATAGGTGTAACGTACGCGGTGTACAGGGTCCTGAACGATTCCTTATTGAGATGTCGGAATCCTGTTCTTTGGTTTGCTAGGCGCCCGTATGCTGCAACAGTTATTTGGTTGATGTGCGCCTCAGGAAAGGTGTTTGGTATTATACTCACCCCAAGATCCTTTTCCTTGAGTGAGGTTTGTAGTCTCTGACCCCTCTAGACTGTACTAAGTCTTCGGTCTTCTTTGCCCTTCCCATATCTTCATGACTTTGCACTTGGTGGGGTTGAACTCCAGGAGCCACTTGCTGGACCAAGCCTGCAGCCAGTTCAGATCCCACTGTAGCCCTGCCTTGTCCTCCTCCGACTGAATACTCGTCATTAACTTCACGTCGTCTGCAAACAGGGACACTTCTGAGTCAGTTCCTTCCGTCATATCGTTCACACATACCAGAAACAGCACCAGTCCTAGGAATGACCCCTGTGGAACCCCGCTAGCCACAGGCGCCCACTCTGACACCTCATCATATACCATTACTCGCTGATGCCTTCCCGTCAGGTATTCTCTGATCCATTGCAGTGCCTTCCCCGTTATACCTGCCTGGTCCTCCAGCTTCTGCACTAATCTCTTGTGTGGAACTATGCTCAAAGCCTTCTTACAGTCCAAGAAAACTCAATCTACCCAACCCACTCTCTCTCTCTTGTCTTACTGCTGTCATATTGTCAATGAACTTTAGAAGGTTTGTGACACAGGATTTCCCGTCTCTGAATCCGTGCTGGTTGTCGTTTATAAGCTCATTCCTTTCTAGGTGGTACACCACTCTTCTCTTGATAATCTCTATGACTTTGCATACAATACATGTCAGTGATACTGGTCTGTAGTATAATGCTGCAAGTTTGTCTCCTTTTTTTTTTTAAATTAGGACTACATTTGCTGTCTTTCATACCTCAGGTAGTCTCCCTGTTTCGATAGATGTGTTGAAGATTGTTGTAAGTGGTACACAGAGCGTGTCTGCTCCCTCTCCTTCCATTATCAAGAAAGTGTAAAAATAATAGAATAGCAGAAGGCTTATAAGGCTGAGACATCACCTCATATATGACCATAAACCCGACCCAGTATGATGCTGGTGAGAGGGTCAATTTACGTGTCAAGTGAAAACTATACGGGTCATGTCGTGAATAGCTTAAATTCCTCAAATTATATTACTTATAAATGAATTTACTTTATATAACCCAAAACCAATATTCATATTAAAATCACTACTATTTTTCATTAATTTTGATTAAAAAATATATCTTTCAACAGTGGATCTGCTAGATACAACTTTCTCGGCCTTTTGAAAATCAACTGGGCGGTTTAAATCTTCAACAAGAATAACACAAGCACTAGATTCATGTCCAGTTCTAATTCCATATTTAAGTTGTGATCTTAGTTGAAGGCTTTTTACAGTTTGTTCATAACAAACTTTATTACATTTTTTTTGCAAGTAATCTTACAGTCAAAGCCATCAGCATTTTTTGGATAATTCTTCATCAGATGTTCTTTTAATCTTTGAAGATTTTTTAATACAACTTGGATTTTAAAATTCCCAAGTAGAGAATGTGTATCAAGACGGTTTTTATGGTGAAGGAGAACCAACATATTCTTTGTTGAATTTGTTTGTTTGTCCTTTTCTTGAGTTTTAAAATCTATTTCTTAGAATTTAAAGGATTTATCAATTATTTTCTATATCTTTGATCCTTAACTATTTCATAAATCTTCAAAATTTCTTCCATCACTGCCTTTTGCCGTTAATAGGGATTAAAGAACATCCATACTTATTCACTGATCTCAAAATCTCCGAAGCCAGAGTATGAAAGGTAACGTCATTCTCACCTGCCAAAAGCTTCACTTTCTTGCAGAGTTTGTGGTAAGTGACAGCCGAGAGTCTCCGGCAGGAAGACAGTCAGACACCCACACACTAGTGACAACACACCAAATATAAGCAGTGGTAATGCCTTGTATATATCAGCCTGTGGAAGAGGTAAAAACATATTATTATTCAATATGATCTTTTTCACCATATATATAAGAAAAACATTCCTAACCACAATAAAGTTCGCGCAGTATAATATTTTCTGTAAGGTGAATAGTTAAGAGTAACAGAACTTCCAGAATGGTAAAAAAAAAAAAGAATTTTCTAAATAATGAATGGATAAACTAAAGACCCTTCGTGATAGATACATTGATCATCCTATTCACTACTAGTTAAACCCAACGCTGATCTAACGTCCTTCTTAATGCAGACTTTATCAATGATTTTAATCATCTGCAGTCCATCTAACTGACGCAATAATAATTCCTTAGAGTTTTTTAACTCTCGGAGATTTCACTTTTTTGACGAAAGATCCATTCCCACCTTCACCATTGCCACCTTCCCCATTGCCACCTTCACCATTGCCACCTTCACCATTGCCACCTTCACCATTGCCACCTTCACCATTGCCACCTTCACCATTGCCACCTTCACCATTGCCACCTTCACCATTGCCACCTTCACCATTGCCACCTTCACCATTGCCACCTTCACCATTGCCACCTTCACCATTGCCACCTTCACCATTGCCACCTTCACCATTGCCACCTTCACCATTGCTACCTTCACCATTGCCACCTTCACCATTGCCACCTTCACCATTCCCACCTTCACCATTCCCACCTTCACCATTCCCACCTTCACCATTGCCACCTTCACCATTGCCACCTTCACCATTGCCACCTTCACCATTGCCACCTTCACCATTCCCACCTTCACCATTCCCACCTTCACCATTCCCACCTTCACTATTGCCACCTTCACCATTGCCACCTTCACCATTGCCACCTTCACCATTCCCACCTTCACCATTCCCACCTTCACTATTGCCACCTTCACCATTGCCACCTTCACCATTGCCACCTTCACCATTGCCACCTTCACCATTCCCACCTTCACTGTCGTGTGGGTCTTGGGAGAGATATTTAGGTAGACATAGACACTCCTTGTAGGATGGTTACGGTATATTTACAGTATGAGTTGGGGGGAGCCCAGCCACCGTCCGTCTCGCTCTTAGGTCTGTCGCTAGTGAGAGGGTACGCCTATGTGAGGCTATGCACATGCGCTGAGCCTCTGACGTCAGCGGGTATC
>WNWK01007351.1:87500-95046 GCA_009830355.1 Cherax destructor | reverse complement strand
CTCCCCTCCCCATCATCAGCCTCCACCTCCTCCCCACAACATCAGTACCCACCTACCTCTCCCTGATCCATAAACCTCCCCTACACTCTCCTAATCATCAACCTCCCCTACACTCTCCCACAATCATCAACTCCACCTACACTCTCCCCACAATCATCAACCTCCACCTCCTCCCCACGATCATAAAGCCTCCCCCCTGCACTCTCCCCACAATCATCAACCTCCACCTACACTCTCCCTGATCATAAAGCCCCCACCTACACTCTCCCGATCATCAACCTCCACCTACACTCTCCCTGAATCATCAGCCTCCACCTCACTCTCCCCATCATCCCAGCCTCCCACACTCTCCCCACAATCATCAGCCTCCACCTACCTCTCCCGATCATAAAGCCTCCACCTACACTCTCCCACATCCAGCCTCCACCTGCACTCCCCACATCATCAACCTCCTACACTCTCCCTGACCCATCAGCCTCCACCTACACTCTCCCCTAAATCATAAAGCCTCCACCTACACTTCCCCACAATCATCAGCCTCCACCTCCTCCCCCAATCATCAACCTCCACCTACACTCCCTGATCACCCAACCTCCACCTCACTCTCCCTCATCAACCTCCACCTACACTCTCTCCTGATCATCAACCTCCACCTACACTTCCCCACAATCATCAACCTCCACCTACACTCTCCCCACATCATAAAGCCTCCACCTACACTCTCCCCACAATCATCAACCTCCACCTACCTCTCCCCAATCATCAACCTCCACCTACACTCTCCCACAATCATCAACCTCCACCTACACTCTCCCGATCATCAACCTCCACCTACCTCTCCCACAATCATCAGCCTCCACCTACACTCCCCTGATCACCCCCAACCTCCACCTACCTCTCCCCACAATCATCACCTCCACCTACACTCTCCCCACAACCATCAACCTCCACCTACACTCTCCCCATAACCATCAACCTCCACCTACACTCTCCCCACAATCATCAACCTCCACCTACACTCTCCCCACAATCATCAACCTCCACCTACACTCTCCCCACAATCATCAACCTCCACCTACACTCTCCCCACAATCATCAACCTCCACCTACACTCTCCCCACAATCATCAACCTCCACCTACACTCTCCCCAAATCATCAACCTCCACCTACCTCTCCCCAAATCATCAACCTCCACCTACACTCCCCCACAATCATCCAACTCCACCTACCTCTCCCCAGATCATCAGCCTCCACCTACCTTCCCCACAATCATCAACCTCCACCTACACTCCCCAAAATCATCAACCTCCACCTACACTCTCCCCCAATCATCAACCTCCACCTACCTCTCCCCACTATCATGAACCTCTACCTACACCCCCCACAATCATGAACCTCCACCTACACCCCCACAATCATGAATCTCCACCACCTCTACCCACAATCATGAACCTCCACCTACACTCTCCCCACAATCATGAACCTCCACCTACACTCTCCCCACAATCATGAACCTCCACCTACACTCTCCCCACAATCATGAACCTCCACCTACTCTCCCCCACTATCATGGAACCTCCACCTACACCCCCACAATCTGACCTCCACCTACCCCCTCTCCCCACTATCTGAACCTCCACCTACACCCCACAATCATGACACCTCCACCCTACACCCCCACAATCATGAACCTCCACCTACACCCCACAATCATGAACCTCCACCTACACCCCCCACAATCATGAACCTCCACCTACACTCTCCCCACTATCATGAACCTCCACCTACACCCCCACAATCATGAACCTCCACCTACACCCCCACAATCATGAACCTCCACCTACACCCCCCACAATCATGAACCTCCACCTACACTCTCCCCACTATCATGAACCTCCACCTACACCCCCCACAATCATGAACCTCCACCTACAGGCGTCACACTTTCACTCACTGTCTTCACAGCTTTACAAAATATATACTGTATATGTAAGAGTGTGGGAGATAAGCGCGTGCTGGATGACAAGAGTAACTTAACTCACACTAGTGCTGGATGACAACAGTAACTTAACTCACACTAGTGCTGGATGACAAAACTTAACTCACACTATGCTGGATGACAAGAGTAACTTAACTCACACTAGTGCTGGATGACAACAGTAACTTAACTCACACTAGTGCTGGATGACAACAGTAACTTAACTCACACTAGTGCTGGATGACAACAGTAACTTAACTCACACTAGTGCTGGATGGTAACGGTAACTTAACTCACACTAGTGCTGGATGGTAACGGTAACTTAACTCACACTAGTGCTGGATGATAACAGTAACTTAACTCACACTAGTGCTGGATGACAAGAGTAACTTAACTCACACTAGTGCTGGATGGTAACGGTAACATAACTCACACTAGTGCTGGATGACAACAGTAACTTAACTCACACTAGTGCTGGATGCAACAGTAACTTAACTCACACTAGTGCTGGATGATAACAGTAACTTAACTCACACTAGTGCTGGATGCAACAGTAACTTAACTCACACTAGTGCTGGATGAACGTAACTTAACTCCACTAGTGCTGGATGACTAACTAACTCACACTAGTGCTGGATGGTAACGGTAACTTAACTCACACTAGTGCTGGATGACAACAGTAACTTAACTCACACTAGTGCTGGATGGTAACGTAACTTAACTCACACTAGTGCTGGATGGTAACGACAGTAACTTAACTCACACTAGTGCTGGATGACAACAGTAACTTAACTCACACTAGTGCTGGATGACAACAGTAACTTAACTCACACTAGTGCTGGATGGTAACGGTAACTTAACTCACACTAGTGCTGGATGGCAACAGTAACTTAACTCACACTAGTGCTGGATGGCAACAGTAACTTAACTCACACTAGTGCTGGATGACAACAGTAACTTAACTCACACTAGTGCTGGATGACAACAGTAACTTAACTCACACTAGTGCTGGATGACAACAGTAACTTAACTCACACTAGTGCTGGATGACAACAGTAACTTAACTCACACTAGTGCTGGATGACAACAGTAACTTAACTCACACTAGTGCTGGATGGTAACGGTAACTTAACTCACACTAGTGCTGGATGGTAACGGTAACTTAACTCACACTAGTGCTGGATGGTAACGGTAACTTAACTCACACTAGTGCTGGATGACAACAGTAACTTAACTCACACTAGTGCTGGATGGTAACGGTAACTTAACTCACACTAGTGCTGGATGGTAACGGTAACTTAACTCACACTAGTGCTGGATGGTAACGGTAACTTAACTCACACTAGTGCTGGATGGTAACGGTAACTTAACTCACACTAGTGCTGGATGGTAACGGTAACTTAACTCGCACTAGTGCTAGATGACAACAGTAACTTAACTCGCACTAGTGCTGGATGACAACAGTAACTTAACTCGCACTAGTGCTGGATGACAACAGTAACTTAACTCGCACTAGTGCTGGATGACAACAGTAACCTAACTCGCACTAGTGCTGGATGACAACAGTAACTTAACTCGCACTAGTGCTGGATGACAAGAGTAACTTAACTCGCACTAGTGCTGGATGACAACAGTAACTTAACTCACACTAGTGCTGGATGACAACAGTAACTTAACTCGCACTAGTGCTGGATGACAAGAGTAACTTAACTCGCACTAGTGCTGGATGACAAGAGTAACTTAACTCGCACTAGTGCTGGATGACAACAGTAACTTAACTCGCACTAGTGCTGGATGACAACAGTAACTTAACTCGCACTAGTGCTGGATGACAACAGTAACTTAACTCGCACTAGTGCTGGATGACAACAGTAACTTAACTCGCACTAGTGCTGGATGACAACAGTAACTTAACTCGCACTAGTGCTGGATGACAACAGTAACTTAACTCGCACTAGTGCTGGATGACAAGAGTAACTTAACTCACACTAGTGCTGGATGACAACAGTAACTTAACTCGCACTAGTGCTGGATGACAAGAGTAACTTAACTCACACTAGTGCTGGATGGTAACGGTAACCTCACACTAGTGCTGGATGACAAGAGTAACTTAACTCACTAGTGCTGGATGACAAGAGTAACTTAACTCACACTAGTGCTGGATGGTAACGGTAACCTCACACTAGTGCTGGATGACAAGAGTAACTTAACTCACACTAGTGCTGGATGACAAGAGTAACTTAACTCACACTAGTGCTGGATGGTAACGGTAACCTCACACTAGTGCTGGATGGTAACGGTAACTTAACTCGCACTAGTGCTGGATGGTAACGGTAACCTCACACTAGTGCTGGATTGTAATGGTAACTACGCTCCCTAAACATATGACAAATTAATCAATGGATGAAGAATGTCATGTGCGGACCTGCAGGTTACCTGGAGAGGGTTACAGGGGTCAACGCCCCCGCGGCTCGGTCTGAGACCAAGTCTCATGGTGGATCAGGGTCTGATCAACTAGGCTGTTACTGCTGGCCGCACGCAAACTGACGTACGAACCACAGCCTGGTTGGTCAGGTACTGACTTTAGTTGCCTGTCCTGTGCCTTCTTGAAGACAGCCAGGGGTCTAATGGTAATTCAGCAATGTTGCCAGCCTTGAAGGGGGCAGTTAGTGTACAGCAGTATTCCAGCCTAGTGATTTGAAGAGAATCATCATGGGCTTGGCGTCCCTAGTTTCGAAGGTTCTCAATACTGACACCATTTTCTGGCCACCGGTGCAGTAGGTGGGAGGCAGAATATTTTACTGCTCCCATGCTGCTTCTTAAGACCTGCTCGATATTTACCCTCCATAATAACGCCATCAGCGAAAAATACGAGGAAATATAAGAAAGTTTAAACTGGCGCGTGACCCCCTCCTACCCCCCAGAGGGGAGCCTCATAAATACCAAGACAGAAAACACTGGCTACATCCACTCTCGTATTTAGAGCATAACTACGATCACTACAATCTATATCATACAGCTTTTGCTTCTGTCTTCGCTTTGCTCAACTCTAATTTATTTTCTAGTCACGTTTTATTGTCCAGCTTAATGCAATAAAGCCTGTCTAACCCCTTGTAATCACACCAAAAGCTAAAATTTTATCATTGAAAACAAGAATTGAATTTAAGGTATATTTTGCAGACGACTTCAAGTTGGGTGACGATGGAGAAGTCAGGCAAGAACTTAGTCGTTTAAGTTAAGAAAAACCTGTGTAGTTCTGGAAAAAAAAGTAAAAAAAAAAGTAAAAAAAAAAAAAATCTTAAATGTGTGGCTTACCGTATTTTTCATTCAATTATCAACTACAATATAATTACTAATATCTTTAATCTTAACGACAACTGTTCATATGACGATCATGATTGTCTATACTAATATAATTAATTTTAAAGGGGTGGACGGGTAAGCCAGCGGAAGGCCTCGGTCAGATGATCAAAAGCTCCAGTGGCGGCTCCTCATAGGACACATCCGTCCTGTTTCCTGAGAAATCTTACCTAACTAGACAATGGCGTGCCGATTCAAACGTCAACAGCACCCTCACTATTACTACCATTATTCACGGAGACCATGTGAAAGTAAAGTGATTGCCAGTTTCCCCAGATGCGTGAGCACTGTTTTGCAACTCCAATGCTCACACCGATACAACACTAAACACTTGTGCAACTTTTGGGTATCTTTATTCTGTTTCGCCAGCTAGCGGCTTCTTCAGTCCAATACAAAGAACGGTACAAGATAAGGTGTTTGAGGTAATCAGTCCCTCAGCCTGGAGTCGATGTGTTCAGTTCATCACTCATGATAAAGGGGCTTCATATACACGGAGAAGGGGTTTAAATACTACAGACAAGTGAGGTGAAGCAGTGCTAGGGGAGGGAACCGGTGGAAAAAATCCACTAGTTGAAGTAGGTCATGCCTATTGGTTAGGCATGACGTACTTAGTTGTTTTTCTAAAACATTTATACAAATTCTGTCAGACACAGCAACATTTCTGGGATCTTGATGCAATGAATTCTTCAAAGCTTGCCTAACATGCAGGCATAACCTACTTCCACTAGTGGATTTTTTCACTGGTGACTCCGCCCACTACTGCTTCACCTAATTTGTCCGCAGTATATAAGGCCCTTCTCCGCGCATATCAAGATTGATGGACTGAACACATCGACTCCAGGCTGAGGGACTGATTGCTTCAAACTACTACTCATTTTCCACCGTTCTTCCTTGTATTAGACTGAAGATGCCACTGGCTGAAGAAACGTTTCCACAATAAAAATACCCAAATGTTGTACAAGTGTCTCATTTATCAACTTGTCGGTTTGGTAAAAACGAGTTATACAATAACTAAACAGGTTTACATAAAGAAACACTCTGGCTTCAGTCTACAAGACCAAACTATATTACCTTCAAGATCAATACTTGAATCCAACGTCTATGCAGATGACTTAATTCTAACCTTAATTGATACAAACGATGCCAACTGTCTTTAAATAACAGTCATGAACCGGAGGTAAGCGACGAGAGGTTATATTTGCTGCTGAGACACAACAGGTAATGTGTTTATCATGCAACATCATATTGTTAGGTAAAAGTGCAACTAACGTGACATTTTACTGTGGCAACGTTTCGCTCTCATGGAGCTTTGTCAAACTGTAAATGGTCCACGTCGGACCGAAACGTCGTCGTAAGCTCCTCTCTTTTTATATGTGCGGGTTGTGTATGTATTGTTCCAGTCACGGTATTGTGCCTTTTTTGTTATTAATTGTAACAGCTTGTCAATGCTCCTGGAGGGCGAAACGTTGCCACAATAAAATGTCACATTAGTTGCACTTGTGTCCTTTTACCTAACATATTGTGGGTAATTCTACCAACATTATTACAACATCATATTACAACTGTCTGGCATAAAGAATAAATGGAAGAACATTAGGTGGAGGGGAGAGACTTAGCACACCACCACACACTGGACCGTTCATGTAACACCGTCCATCACAGATCATACACGTTCCACAACACTCACTACAAAACTCTTAAGGCACAAATAAATATTTATAAAGAGTTTGTGTGTATTTGCTTTAGAAAAACGACAAGTTAAAGAATGAGACACTTATGCAGCACACGGGAGTCTTTATTGAGGAAACGTTTCGCCACACAGTGGCTTCATCAGTCCAATACACAGAACGGTGTAAAAAAAAGAAGTTCGAGGTAATCAGGACCTTAGTGTGGAATAAATGTGTTTAGTTCATCAATCTTGAAGATTGATGAACTAAACACATCGATTCCACATTCCAGACTGAGGGACTGATTACCTCAAACTTCTCTCTTTACACCGTTCTGTGTATTGATGAAACGTTTCATCAACAAAGATTCTCGTATGTTGCATAAGTGTCTCAGTCTTCTATTTGTGTATTATTCCAGTCACGTTAATGTCTTTCTTCCTTACAAAGAGTACGTACTACTCTGGGAGTACTGTTCCCCTCCCTTTACCCAGCACAGCGAAAAATATGGGGAAGTCTCCTTATATTTATTGCCTCGATTCA
>WNWK01007351.1:0-82500 GCA_009830355.1 Cherax destructor | reverse complement strand
ACAAAACAGAAGTGTTAATAGAAGAGCAGAGTATATGGAGAGTAGAAGAAAGGCGAAGAGAGTGGTGAGAGAGTGCAAAAGAAGAGCAGATGAAAGAATGGGAGAGGCTCTGTCAAGAAATTTTGCTGAAAACAAGAAAAATTTTTGGAGTGAGATAAACAATGTAAGAAAGTCTAGGGAATGAATGGATTTGTCAGTTAAAAACAGTAGGGGAGTTAGTAGATGGGGAGAGCTGGAGGTATTGGGTAGATGGCGGGAATATTTTGAGGAACTTTTAAATGTCAAAAAAAGGGAGGCAGTAATTTCATGCACTGGCCAGGGAGGTATAACATCGTTTAGGAGTGAAGAAGAGCAGGATGTGAGTGTGGGGGAGGTGCGTGAGGCATTACGTAGAATGAAAGGGGGGTAAAACAGCTGGAACTGACGGGATAATGACAGAAATGTTAAAAGCAGGGGGGGATATAGTGTTGGAGTGGTTGGTATTGTTGTTTAATAAATGTATGAAAGAGGGGAAGGTACCTAGGGATTGGCAGAGAGCATGTATAGTTCCTTTATATAAAGGGAAGGGGGATAAAACAGTAAGAATTATAGGGGAATAAGTGTACGGTAGTGTACGGTAGGGTTATTATTGAAAGAATTAGAGGTAAGACAGAGAGTAGGATTGCAGATGAGCAAGGAGGCTTTAGTGTGGGAAGGGGATGTGTAAATCAAGTGTTTACATTGAAGCACATACGTGAACAGTATTTAGATAAAGGTAGGGAAGTTTTCATTGCATTTATGGATATAGAAAAGTAATATGATAGTGGATAGGGGAGCAATGTGGCAAATGTTGCAAGTGTATGGAATAGGTAGTAAGTTACTGAATGCTGTAAAGAGTTTTTATGAGGATAGTGAGGCTTAGGTTAGGGTGTGTAGGAGAGAGGGAGATTACTTCCCGGTAAAATTAGGTCTTAGACAGGGCTGTGTAATGTCACCATGGTTGTTTAATATATTTATAGATGGGGTTGTAAAAGAAGTAAATGTTAGGGTGTTGGGGAGAGGAGTGGGATTAAATTATGGGGAATTAAATACAAAATGGGAGTTGACACAGTTACTTTTTGCTGATGATACTGTGCTTGTGGGAGATTCTAAAGAAAAGTTGCGAAGGTTAGTGGACGAGTTTGGGAGGGTGTGTGAAGGTAAAAAGTTGAAAGTGAACATAGATAAGAGTA
This sequence comes from Cherax destructor, assembly GCA_009830355.1. Taxonomy (NCBI): domain Eukaryota; kingdom Metazoa; phylum Arthropoda; class Malacostraca; order Decapoda; family Parastacidae; genus Cherax; species Cherax destructor. The sequence goes on along the minus strand of WNWK01007351.1, from coordinate 81,289 downwards.
AGGTGATGAGGGTATCAAATGATTTAAATAAAGAAAAATTGGATATCACATTGGAGAGAAGGATTATGGAAGAAGAGAATGTTTTCAGATATTTGGGAGTTGACTTGTCAGCGGATGGGTTTATGAAGGATGAGGTTAACCATAGAATTGATGAAGGAAAAAAGGTGAATGGTGCATTGAGGTATCTGTGGAGACAAAAAACGTTATCCATGGAGGCAAAGAAGGGAATGTATGAAAGTATAGTGGTACCAACACTCTTATATGGGTGTGAAGCATGGGTTGCAAATGCTGCAGCGAGGAGGAGGTTGGAGGCAGTGGAGATGTCCTGTCTAAGGGCAATGTGTGGTGTAAATATTATGCAGAAAATTCGGAGTGTGGAAATTAGGAGAAGGTGTGGAGTTACTAAAAGTATTAGTCAGAGGGCTGAAGAGGGATTGTTGAAGTGGTTTGGTCATTTAGAGAGATTGGATCAAAGTAGAATGACTTGGAGAGTGTATAAATCTGTATTGAAAGGAAGGCGAGGTAGGGGTCGTCCTCGAAAAGGTTGGAGGGAGTAAAGGAGGTTTTGTGGGCGAGGGGCTTGGACTTCCAGCAAGCATGTGTGAGCGTGTTAGATAGGAGTGAATAGAGACGTATGGTTTTTGGTACCTGACAAGCTGTTGGAGTGTGAGCATGGTAACATTTTGTGAAGGGATTCAGGGAAACCAGTTAATTGATTTAGTTGGACTTGAGTCCTGGAAATAGGAAGTACAATGCCTGCACTTTAAAGGAGGGGTCTGGGATAGTGACAGCTGGGAGGGACTTATTCTCAGTTGTTGTATCTGAGCGCCTCTGCAAAGACAGTGATTATGTGTGAGTGTGGTGAAAGTGTTGAATGATGATGAAAGTATTTTCTTTTTGGGGATTTTCTTTCTTTTTGGGTCACCCTGCCTCGGTGGGAGACGGCCAACTTGTTGAAATATATATATATATATATATATATATATATATATATATATATATATATATATATATATATATATACACATATATGCACACTTACTGAGGTGGTTTTAATACTTGGTGCTGCGTCCTTTACACTTAATCATGTCCCTTAGCCGTGTAGGATGACTAACACAAATTCTTGAGGGTTTGGGGAGGTATATTATTCCATGCCTCATGTAGAGCAGCCTCCAGCTGCGGGATGGAACTGATATCCTTGTCCAGTAAACTTTGCTTCACTATTGACCAGAGGTTCTCAATAGGGTTTAAGTCTGCGGAATTGCCTGGCCAGTCATTAAAGAACCTCACTTCACAGTCCTTAAGCCACTGAACTACAGATTTGGTGGTATGACACAGTGCACCGTCCTGCATAAAAACCGTAGCCCCACAATTGTCAAACGCCTCAGGTAAATTGTCACAATAACTCCAGGTAATTATACTGGTTCATATACTGGTTTTTGGGAAGCACAATGAGTTCACCAACACTCTGAGCCCTGAAACACCCCCAAACCATGAGTGAGTCTTGGTGTTTGGTGGTCCCACAGGTGTAGCGTGGGTCTATAGTGGGTCACTACCTCTGGGCTGGTACACATGTTTCCCCACGGTTACAGGTGACAGTGAAGGTTGCTTCATCACTCCAAAGTACTTCAGACCACTGTTGAGGAGTCCAGTGAAGATATTTCTTTGCATAATCCAGCCTACGTTTCTTCTGTGGCTTGGAGAGGATCGGTTTCTTAACCTGGTGGTGACTACTGTAGCCCAGTTCGGACACGTCTCTTAACAGTTCTTACAGACACCTCTGAGAGAAGATGTGGGTTCTTTTCTTTCAATTATCTAGCAGTTATCTTAGGTGTACTCTCAAACTGCTTCTTTAACACAGTTAAGGTACGAACAGATGTCTTCTTGGAGGGGCCAGGCCGAGGTCTGGCAGACGGTAACTCGACACCCCCACCAGCCTTTAAACACTGCACCCAGTTCCTCACTGAACGCTCACACACACTAACATTCTCCTCTATTTCTTTCGCCTGGTGCCCAGCTTAGTGAACCCCTATGAGGGGGAGGGGTTATTATAGAGGTTGTAAGTGGAACAAACTGCTTAGTATCATCACTGAGGAAAATATTTTTAAATGCTCAAAATATTTAAAAATAGGTTACATAGATGAATGGGTGCGACAGACTTGCCTCGCATGGTCAATAAGCCTACTTTTGTAGTCACGGTAAATGAAATTAATTTTCTTCAAATCCTCTTCTTTACAATCCCTAAATATGGATGTGTGCGAATGTTTGTGCGCGCGCGTGTGCATGTTAGTGCATGAACAGTATTCATAATGTAACTTGTAACCTTCGTCTAAAGACTGATTACAACCTGCTCATAGGGATGTAAAGCAGCTGATAATGTCCTTGTAACCATACAAGTCTAATGAATAATCTTATACTGTCCCAGAATCACCATTTATGTCTGAAATAATACATCATTTGTATGGTAGCACCCGTGTGACAAATTCCAGAGCTGCTGCTGCTGCTGCTGCTGCTCGGGAAGGTGTCAGCATACCCGTGTGACTCACATCCTCCACATAAGCCAGCGGAAGGCCTCAGTCAGATGACTGAAAGCGCAACTGGCGAGTCATCAAATGACTAAGACCCGGCGTGTGGAAACACTTGTCCTGTTTCCTGACAAATCTTACCTAACCTAACCTCCACAAAAGCAAAGAATCCCAATGGAAATAAGTCACAATTTTTTTTTTTGAGGGGGGGGGGGTATTCGGATTAATAGTCTTCAGTTAATAATACATATAAAATCTTGTCGCTCTGTCAAAAAAAAATTAATTTTATATAAAAATACGCAGCCGAACACTGCGGTAGTATCGATAGATTCACCCTTCACATACTCCCTCCCCCTCCCAAAACTCTCCCTCACCCTCCCACAATCTCTCCCTCACCCTCCCACAGTCTCTCCCTCACATGTAGAACACAAAGGTGTACGTAGTAGGCTTAATGGGCTAAGACGAGGTGGTGGTTCAGCACTCATATACTCCCACACGTGTTAAATATATTCTAAGTTATGAAAAGCAGCGACTTTTATGTGGCTACTTGTCAGATTGTGCCACTATTTACAAGTTAATTACCAACTCAGTACTTCCCTATATTCTTTGTAAATAACTACTCATCCAGCCTTCCCTCCCTCGACAATGTTGTAGTTATTGTAATAAGTATAAGAGCTGTAGTGCATAATACTGTCTGAAGTGTTTGATAACTTTAAAATGCATTTAGTAAATAATTTTTTTTATTAAGGTGGATAAATAAAAATAACCAACTTCTCGACTTGTTGGTTTGGTGTACCAACAATAATATAAGAATTAATAAAATATGGTAATAATAATATACCGTAAAGGTTTATTATGGGTAAAGCAAGTGCTGGTATGTGAGCCTTTAGATTTTAGAGTGTGGAGGACGGGTTGGAGGAAGAGTGAAGCAGTCTTCCCCGGGCAAATGGAGGCCACCAGTCAGCAGTGTTGCAGTGAATGGATCAATCATGACATGTATCACTCACCAAAGGCACCCTCTCTGGGTCTTGTTGAAGTGTCTGGCTTTTTTTGTTGGTAGTGGGGATTTGTTTATATTTATTATAATATAATGTCAGTCATCGTTGATGTTTTCCTTGTACTAGTACAGCCTTTAACTAGTTATAGCCATGGCAAAGTTCAAAACCCTTTGGGGAATGAGAGAGAGTCAGGTTTAATCAAAGGAAGTGGAGCTCTGCCGGAGAAGCAGTCACTTGAAAATACTAGTTTTGAATCTAAATATTAGCACGTGGAAAATGTCAGTCCCTTCCATCCTCATGTAATCTGTACAATCTTCACTCTTATTCATCTTACACTTTTTTTCGTAGTAAATGAAGCTGGAAAGTATTGCAGGACTCGAAGATCAAGCATCATCATCATTCATCACTATCAACGTCAGAATCTGCCTCCGACCACCATCACCATCAGGGGTAATATCATCTGCAACAATCACCATGCACGCTATTATTCCCCAAACACGAAAGACGAGAAAATAATGCCATGGTGGCTGGGGTGCTTGAGGAAAAATATTACTGTTCTCTAGAAGAGGAATCGACCAAGTCTGCACTGCGCCACTGTTTACACAATGATCCATCCACACTGCATACTAGAACATTACCACTCACACCACCAGGATCAACCTTCCTTCCTTCCCTAACATTACCACTCACACCACCAAGGTCAGTCTTCCTTCCCTAACATTGCCATTCACACCACCAGACCCAGTCTTCCTTCCCTAACATTGCCACTCACACCACCAGACCCAGTCTTCCTTCCCTAACATTGCCACTCACACCACCAGACCCAGTCTTCCTTCCCTAACATTGCCACTCACACCACCAGACCCAGTCTTCCTTCCCTAACATTGCCATTCACACCACCAGACCCAGTCTTCCTTCCCTAACATTGCCACTCACACCACCAGACCCAGTCTTCCTTCCCTAACATTGCCATTCACACCACCAGACCCAGTCTTCCTTCCCTAACATTGCCACTCACACCACCAGACCCAGTCTTCCTTCCTAACATTGCCACTCACACCACCAGACCCAGTCTTCCTTCCCTAACATTGCCATTCACACCACCAGACCCAGTCTTCCTTCCCTAACATTGCCACTCACACCACCAGACCCAGTCTTCCTTCCCTAACATTGCCACTCACACCACCAGACCCAGTCTTCCTTCCCTAACATTGCCACTCACACCACCAGACCCAGTCTTCCTTCCCTAACATTGCCACTCACACCACCAGACCCAGTCTTCCTTCCCTAACATTGCCACTCACACCACCAGACCCAGTCTTCCTTCCCTAACATTGCCACTCACACCACCAGACCCAGTCTTCCTTCCCTAACATTGCCACTCACACCACCAGACCCAGTCTTCCTTCTCTAACATTACCACTCACACCACCAGACCCAGTCTTCCTTCCCTAACATTGCCACTCACACCACCAGACCCAGTCTTCCTTCTCTAACATTGCCACTCACACCACCAGACCCAGTCTTCCTTCCCTAACATTGCCACTCACACCACCAGGGCCAGTCTTCACCCTATATACCTCCCTCCCCAGACGCTTTTTAACACTTACTGGCAACACCCCCCATCCCTCATCAATAGTACTTTTAACGGTGCCATCAATAGTGCCAGAGTCCTCCATTATACTACATTCCGCCTTTGTAAATCAGCGCCCTAAATATTTCTACAATATTCCTACGTCACGCTCGTCAGTGTCTGCCACTGACACACTTGTTTCCAATATTTCTATAAATACCTACCTCACATGTTTATCAATAAGTGCACACCAGTACTTCACACGTGTGTTAAGACAAACATGTAATTTAGGACCATCTGGTGAGTGTTACAAAGACAGAGCACAGCCAAAACTTGTATTACAACATTTCGCTCAATGAAACAATTGATGAGGCTCTCTGATCGAAATGTTATTCTGTTCTAAAGGCTTCGTATACCCATATTTCTCAGCACTCTGCCTTCCAACAACGACCAGATCTGACGTGTCATCCCATCCTCCCTAAGTCTATCTGGATTTCACGCATATGGTTTGCAGCAAATTTCTGAATTTTGATTTTGATTAGGTTAAGTTGTCCTTTATTCATAAGTAAATAATGATCAATTATACCACAGAGGAAATCAATGAAATGTAAAATGAAGGCGGTAAATTCTACCGCGCGAGAAAACTGGCACCCACCTAGCACAGTAGGGAGAAAAAAACTAAGTCAGTCACCGACATGATTGTTTATGCAACAATGACAGGGCGGGCTGCAGATCGTGTAGCAACGGAATCACAACACGCCTTCATTTTGTTTTTTTAATCGGGGAAAGAGCTAAACCCGTAGCGCCTGAAGAATGGGAGGCATTTTGGTTCGATCCAAGGCAAGGGAGGTATAAGTTTAATTTCTTGTACGAAGAGCTCCTCGCCAGCATCAAGAGTGAAGCCCGTGAAGGTCAACCCAAGTGTCAAGCTTTCAGTTTCAACTGACCTATCATTGCCGACTCATACTTTAGTAGAGTGTGACTCGCCTTCAGCCAATGAACCCCAATGAAACCACACGGGTTTAGCACTTCACAAATATAATTATTTGGATGGGCTAAATCCCTAAGGGATATACAACTCATAAGGATTGGGGATCAATCAGATATGATGCAATACAGGGGACAACAGGTCCACTTCCGTGAATCAACAAAGATTCCTTGAGAATGGTATAAAATACAGGCAAGTTGAAGAGTAAGACACATGTACACACGTGTGTTACTCTTCAAGAAATATTAACCAGCATCGAGTTAACAGCCCCTATCCCCTTCCTCTTTAAAAGTAATGAAATAATATAACATTTACATTTCACTGCATGCAAAATTAATGTGGTAACCTCGTCAAACTGTGTCCCAACTCACCTTATCCAAGAGGTGTGTCTCCATTATAAACAGGAAGTTGGGGTCCATCAAGTGATGTACATAACGTGTTGTGTACTGTGATGTTTTAGAGGGATAGCCCAGTGTTACCACCCTTAACACATCCTCTGTACATCAGCCATGACATATCCTCCAGAAAACACACACATCCCAGAATATACCTGGAGTATTATTGACAGAATTTATCATCTGCGGCACACTATAAACCACTGGAATAAGGACAGCACACGCCATTTGTTATAACAATTGTTCTGGCTCTGGTTCTGGTTCTATCTTTAGCTTGTTCATTCCTGCTACAAGTGAAGCTGATATCCGTTAAGCATACAGGTCTTTTTTTGTTCTTCAACCAGCCTGAGAAACAACTAAATCCACTACTGTTACTGCTTCATAACAGACAAACTAACCACTGAAACTGTGACTCGAGGTATATTTGAGGTAGTCTGTCACGACTTATTGAGTGATCAAGACATCTGGAGTCAGTACACTGCTGAAACATGCTAGTATATTTACGGCAGTTTGTCACACGTTAAAAATCAATCTGCTCAAGGATATATTTGTGGAAGTGTGACAACTCTCACAACAGTGATCAACTTCGTTACAGTTAACACTAAGGTATGCATATATGCATTTACCGGAGGACATTAAGAAGCGTACTAAAGAACATAGCAGGCTAGCGCGCAAGAGAGTAACTTGAAGGCCACAACAGCAATATCCAATAGTGGTAGGGGTGTCGGTGTGAGGTGTTTCCCGTACGAGTTCCTGTGGCAGAATAGTAGTATGAGCAGCAGCAATGTCCACCCCACCACCTTTCTAGCTCTCCACACCACTAAGATGTGATGACTACAAAAGCACGCTACCAGAAGTTAGTTGTCTGTACACGCACTGCTACCTATAACGTCTCTCTACCTCAACACAAACGTTATACACAAAATATATGAAAGCTGCAAGATACTCATTTATGGCGTGTAAACAAAAGGGAAGAATTTCAATTTACAAAACGGAATTGGGTGGCGGAAATAAAGAGAGTAACGGAAAGAGCAGGTGAACGTGCGGATGGTGTGAGTGGCTAGTCGGTCAGCGCTACACTCGTCCCACCTTCAGTGATCAGCTCCCCGCTACTGTTCATTCTTGAGGTAACTCATGTCTCCATCTCTCTCTCCCTCGCAATTCTCGCATTCATTATCAGAAATGAAAGTGAAGCAAGACAGCAAGTCTTGCCATGGCGCCACAAACATTACTGGGAATATTTTCACTGAACACAGGTATATAGTATACACCAAGGTATTTACCTCTCCCGTTTATATTCAGTTCACTTTTATCCCGATCTTAAGAATTAAAGTATTCTTGGTGTTAGTGCGCAGGCGAAATTGCGGCCTTTATGACCCACATAACGTCAATAGGTGTTAAAGCTAATAAACTAACTTTCACTGATGTTTATAATTAAATGTTTATATTGGTCAAGTGTGGCCATTTAATGCCAGTCACTTTCTACTACGTCGCTTGTAATTTCTTATTCCAAGGTACAGGCCCAAAGAACATATTTCGCAAAAGACAGGTGCTGGTCGGGTAAAACAAGAAAGAGAATACTTGAAGATGGAATGAATGAGCACGGCAGCTGAGGCAGAGGGCAACGTCCGCCCCCGTGAATACTTCACGCATATGCATCACTTGGCTCAGCACCACCATAACAAGCTGACCACCACCACCACCTAGTATCTACACCATGTAAAGGTATGTATGTGTCGTGTTTCATATTCAAAGTTGATCAAACAAGCTGAACTGTGGTGGTTATCATAAGACTCGTCAAAGGGTAAATTTTCCCAATTCTCCAGTCAAACAAAATACGTACCAGCCCTTCCATCGTCCGCTGCTCTCATAATGGAGTAAAGCAGCCAACACGGAGACTAGTGCATGTGTGTGTGTGTAATCACCTCTTGTAGTTACCAGTTTGTAGCTAGAGGAGAGCTATGCTCGTGGTGTCCGGTCTACAAAAATTATTTCATCCTATTTTTGTATTCAATTTCCAGTGGTTGTGGAACTACCTCCTCTTTTAAATTATTCCACTGGTCAACTATTCTGTGAAGAGAAATATTCTATTATTCCTCAGACTCTCCTTTTTTTTCCTCAACTTCCAACTGTTCTTTTTTCTTGTCAGTGCAGAACGTGAATCTTTATATAATCTTTCATGACCTTTGTAGTAATTAAATATATGCTTATATATCCTCTTTTACTCCGATCAGCCAATGTGGTCATTAATATTTTCAGTGTGTACTCGCCTAATTATGGTTGCAGGGGTCGATTTATAGCTCCTGGCCCTGCCTCTTCACTCGTCGGTACTAAGTCTACTCTCTGCCCCACGAGCTTTATCATACCTCTTCTTAATGCTATGTATGGATAATGCCCCCACTGTATCACTCTCCAGACTGTTCCACTTCCTGACAACTCTATGACTGAAGAAGTACTTCCTAACATCCCTGTGACTCATCCGAGTTTTCAACATTCTGTACCTATCCACCTTGTCAATTCCTCTCAGTATTTTACATGTTGTTATCATGTCCATCCCTATCCCTCCTGTCCTCCAGTGTTGTCAGGCTGAGTTCTGGGACTAGTCTTGTTGCACACCTTTGCAACAAGACGTGTTTGACTATGTGTGGGTTCCATACAGGTGCTGCATACTCCAATATGGGCCTGACATACACGTTATACAGTGTCGTGAATTACTCCTTACTTAGATGTCGAAAGTTTTGCAGCCTCTGACCTCTTACGCTGTACTCCGTCTGCGGTTTTCTTTGTCCTTCTCCAAGCTTCATAACTTTGCACTTGGTGGGGTTAAACTAAAGGAGCCATTTGTCGGACCAGGCTTGCAGCCTGTCCAGATTCCCTTGTAGGTTTACCTGATCCTCGTCCGCTTGTATTCTCCCCATTAGTTTCACATCTTATATGAACAGGGACACCTCTAACTATATATCTTCCGTCATGTCATTCACATAGACAAGAAACAGCACCAGACCTAGGACTGACCCTTGAGGAACCCCACTGGACACATGCACCCACTCTGACACCTCGTCTCTCTTTGTTTCCTTCCTGTCAGGTATTCCCTGATCCATTGCAGTACTTTCCCTCCTATTCCTGCCTGTTTATCAAGCTTTTCAACCAGTCTCTTGTGTGGTACTGTGTCGAAAGCCTCCTTACAGTCCAGGAAGATATTACCTTGTCATAGAACTCCAATAGGTTTGTGACGCAGGATTTTCCGTCCCTGAAGCCATGCTGGATGACATGTACGAGTCCATTCCTTTCTAGGTACTCCACCACTCTTCTGATACTGTTCTTCATAACTTTACATACTATACATGTCAGCGACACTGCCCTGTAATTTAGTGCAGCCTGTCTGTCACCCTTCTTAAAAATCGGGACATTTGTTGTCTTCCACACCTCAGGCAGTTCCCCTGTTTCAACAGATTTATTGAAGACTGTTGTTAGTGGCACACAGTACATCTGCTCCCTCTCTCAGGACCCACGGAGACACATTATCTGGACCCACCACCTTCGTGTGTGTGTGTGCGCCCGCGCATGCACGTGTGTGTGTGTACTCACCTAATTGTGGTTGCAGATGTCGAGTCATAGCTCCTGACCCCGCCACTTCACTGATCACCATTAGGTCCACTCCCTGATCCATGAGCTTTATCATACCTCTTCTTAAAGTTATGTATGGTACCTGACTCAACCTCACTTTCCAGACTATTCCACTTCCTGACAACTCTATGACTGAAGAAATACTTCCTAACATCCCTGTGACTCATCCGAGTCTTCAACTTACAACTGTACTCACCTATATGTACTCGCCTATTGTAGTTGCAGAGTCGATTCATGGCTCTTGGCCCCGCCTCTTCACTGGTCGATACTAATTCACTCCCTGCTCCATAAGCTTTATCATACCTCTTCTTAAAGCTATGTATGGAACTTGCTTCCACTACTTCACTCTCCAGATTATTCCACTTCCTGACAACTCTAAGGCTAAAGAAATACTTCCTAACATCCCTATGACTCATCTGGGTTTTCAGCTTCCAATTGTGGCCCCTTGTTCCTGTATCCCATCTCTGAAACATTCGAGCCCTGTCCACCTTGTTATCTTGTCCCCCCTGTCCCTCCTGTCCTCTAGTGTCATCAGGTTGAGTTCCCTTAACCTCTCCTTCCGGGACTAAACGTGTTGCAATTTTTTGCACTTTCTCCAATTTCGTGACGTCTTTGAATAGGTGAGGGTTCTATACTGGTGCTGCATACTCTTGAATAGGCCTGACGTACACAGTGTACAATGTCGTGAATGACTAACCATACTACGGGTGGGGTTCGAACCCGCGGTCAGAGTCTCAAAACTCCAGACCATCGCGTAAGCCACTGGGCCAGCTAGCTTCAATAAGATTCATCCAACTAGGTATATTTCTACATAGGCACCACTGCTAACCTTCCTATGGTGTAGAAATATACCTAGTTGGATGAATTTATTGAAGCTAGCTGGCCAGTGTTACGCGACGGTCTGGATTTTGATACTCTCTGACTGCGGGTTTGAACCCACCCGTGGTATGGTTTGTTTGCAATCGTGTCATTACGATTTCGTGAATCGTGAATGACTCCTTACTCAGATATCTAAACGCTAATCTCAGGTTTGCCAATCGCCCATATGCTGCAGCAGTTATTTGATTGATGTGTGCTTCAGGAGACATGTTCGTTATAATGCTTACCCAAAGATCCTTTTCTTTAAGTGACGTTTGCAGTCTTTGATTCCATAACCTGTATGCCGTCTGCGGTCTTCTGCGTCCTTCCCCAATCTTCATGACCTTACACTTACTGGGGTTAAACTCCAGGAGCCATTTGTTGGACCAGACTTGTAGTCTGTCCAGATCCCCTTGTAATCTTAACTGATCCTCGTCCGCTTGTATTCTCCTCATCAGTTTCACATCAGCGAACAGTGACACTTCTGAAGCTATTCCTTCCATCATGTCATTCACATATATAAGAAACAGCACCGGACCTAGGACTGACCCTTGTGGAACCCCACTCGACACATGCGCCCACTCTGACACTTCATCACGTACCAACACTCGTTGTTTCCTTCCTGTCAGGTATTCCCTGATCCATTGCATTATTTTCCCTATTATTCCTGACTGCTCCTCTAATTTTTGCACCAGTCTCTTGTGTGGTACTGTGTCAAAAGCCTTCTTACAGTCCAAAAAGATGCAATCTACCCATCCCTCTCTCTCCTGTCTTACTTCTGTTACCTTATCGTAGAACTCAAGTAGATTTGTGACACAGGATTTCCAATCTCTGAAGCCGTGCTGATTGTCATGTAAGAGCCCAATCTTTTAAATGTGTTCCACCACTCTTCTCCTGATGATCTTTTCCATGACTTTGCATACTATACAAGTCAGTGACACTGGACGGTAGTTTATTGGAACTACATTTACTGTCTTCCACGCCTCAGGCAATTGTCCAGTTTCGATAGATTTACTGAAGATTGTTGCTAGCGGCACATACAGTTCCTCTGCTCCCTCTCTCAGTATCCAAGGAGATATGTTATCTGGGCCCACCGCCTTTGAGGTATCTAGTTCACCTAGCAGTTTCTTTACCTCTACCTTGGTTATGTGTATTGTGACCATCACCTGCTGGTGTACGCTACCTCCACGATTTGCTGGAAGCATTCCTGTCTCTATTATAAATACTTCTTTAAATCTTGTGTTTAGTTCATCACATACTTCCTGGTCACTCTTTGTCAGCTCCCCTCCTTCTTTCCTCAGCCTGATTACCTGGTCCTTGACTGTTGTTTTTCTCCTAATATGACTGTATAACAACTTTGGTTCAGATTTGGCTTTTGATGCTATGTCGTTCTCGTATTGCCTCTGGGCCTCTCTCCTTATCCCAGCATATTAATTTCTGGTTCTTCTGCTCAACTCCTTGTTTTCTTGAGTCCATTGCCTTCTATACCTTTTCCATGCTCTAGCACACTTGGCTTTGGCCTCTTTACACCTCCAGTTAAACCATGGGCTCACTCTGGTCATACTATTTTTTCTGTTACCCTTTGGTATGAACTTCTCCTCTGCCTCCCTGCACTTAGTGGTCACTAGTTCCATCATTTCATTTACTGTCTTTCCCTTTAGTTCTCTTTCCCACTGCACTTCATGTAGGAAGCTTCTCATTCCTATGTAGTCCCCTTTTCTGAAGTTCGGCTTCTCTCGTTGTTCTCGCGCTGTTGCATTCTCCATTTGTAACTCTACAAGGTATTCAAAACTCAGGACATCATGATCACTAGCGTGTGTGTGCGCGCGTGTGTGTGCGCGTGTGTGCGCGCGCGCGTGTGTGTGTGTGTGTGTGTGTGTGTGTGTGTGTGTGTGTGTGTGTGTGTGTGTGTGTGTGTGTGTGTGTGTGTGCGTGTGCGTGTATGTGCGTGCATGTGCGTGCGTGTACTCACCTAGTTGTAGTTGCAGGGGTCGAGTCATAGCTCCTGGCCCCACCTCTTCACTGGCCGCTACTGGGTCACTCTCCCTGCGCCATGAGCTTTATCATACCTCTTCTTAAAGCTATGTATGGAGCCTGCCTCCACTACATCACTTCCTAAACTATTCCACTTCCCGACAACTCTGTGACTGAAGAAATACTTCCTAACATCTCTGTGATTCATCTGAGTCTTCAACTTCCAACTGTGTCCCCTTGTTGCTGTGTCCCATCTCTGGAACATTCTGTCTCTGTCCATTTTGTCAATTCCTCTCAGTATCTTATATGTTGTTATCATGTCCCCCCTATCTCTCCTGTCCTCCAGTGTCGTCAGGTCGATTTCCCTTAACCTCTCCTCATAGGACATACCCCTTAGCTCCGGGACTAGTCTTGTTGCAAACCTTTGCACTTTCTCGAGCTTCTTCACGTGCTTGGCTAGGTGTGGGTTCCAAACTGGTGCTGCATACTCCAGTATGGGCCTAACGTACACAGTGTACAGGGTCCTGAACGATTCTTTATTAAGATGTCGGAATGCTGTTCCTAGGTTTGCTAGGCGCCCATATGCTGCAGCAGTTATTTGGTTGATGTGCGCCTCAGGAGATGTTCCTGGTGTTATACTCACCCCAAGGTCTTTTTCCTTGATTGAGGTTTGCAGTCTCTGGCCCCCTAGGCTGTACTCCGTCTGCGGTCTTCTTTGCCCTTCCCCAATCTTCATGACTTTGCACTTGGTGGGGTTGAACTCCAGTAGTGTGTGTGTGTGTGTGTGTGTGTGAGAGAGAGAGAGAGAGAGAGAGAGAGAGAGGGGAGAGAGAGCGAGAGAGGAGGCGAGGAGAGGCGAGAGGCGAGGCGAGGAGGCGAGGAGCGAGGAGGCGAGGAGAGGCGAGGAGCGAGAGAGGCGAGGCGAGAGGCGAGGAGAGGCGAGAGGCGAGCGAGAGCGAGCGAGAGAGCGAGCGAGCGAGAGAGCGAGCGAGCGAGAGAGCGAGCGAGCGAGCGTGAGCGTGTCCGCTCACCTATTTTTGGCTGCAGGGGTCGAGTCTCAGCTCCTGACCCTGCCTCTCTGCTGGTCGCTACTAGGTCCACTCTCTCCCTGCTCCATGAGCTTTATCACATCTCTTATTAAAGCTATGTATGGATCCTGCCTCCACTACATCACTCTTCAGAGTGTTCCAATTCCTGACAACTCTATGACTAAAGAAATACTTCCTAATATCCCTGTGACTCATTTGAGTTTTCAACTTCCAGTTGTGACCCCTTGTTGCTGTGTCCCATCTCTGAAACATTCTGTGCCTATCCACCTTATAAAATACCGAGAGGAGCTGACATGTCGTTATCATGTCTTCCCCCATCCCTCCTGTCCTCCAGTTTCGTCTGGTTGATTTCCCTTTAACCTCTCCTCGTTGCCCTTAGCTCTGGAACTGGTTTTGTTGCAAACCTTTACACTTTCTCTAATTTCCTGACATGCTTGACCATGTGTGGGGTTCCAGACTGATGATGCATATTCCCATATGTGCCTGACTTATATGGTGTACAGTATCTTAAAAGATTCCTTACTAAGGTGTCAAAATACTAAGGTTTGCCAGGCACCCATATGCTGCAGCAGTTATTTGGTTGATGTGCGCCTTAGATGTGCTCAGTATGATACTCACACCAAGATCCTTTTCCTTGAATGAGGTTTGTAGTCTTTGGCCCTTTACCCTGTACTCCATCTACAATCTTCTTTGACCTTCCCCAATCTTCACGACTTTACACTTGGTGGGGTTAAACTCCAGGAGCTAGTTGTTGCACCAGGCTTGCAGCCTGTCCAAATCCCTTAGTAGTCCTACCTGACCCTGATCCGTTTGAATTATCCACATTAGCTTCACATCATCTGCAGAGACACCTATGAATCTATCCCTTGTCATGTCATTCACATATACCAGAAACAGCACAGGCCCTAGGACAGACCCTTGTGAAACCCCGCTCGTCACTGGCGCCCACTCTAACACTTAGTCATGTACCATCACTCGTTGTTTCCTTCCTGTCAGGTATTCTCTGATCCACTGCAGTGCCTTTCCTTTTATTCCTGCCTGCTCCTCTAGCTCTTCCACCAATCTCTTGTGTGGAACTGTGTCAAAAAAAGCCTTCTTACAGTCCAAGAAAATTCAGTCTACCCACCTCTCTCTTTCTCCTGTCTTACTTCTGTCACCTTATCATAAAACTCCAGTAAGTTTGTGACACAAGATTTCCCTTCCCTGAAACTGTAATGGTTATCATGTATAAGCTCATTCCTTTTTAGGTGTTCCTCCACTCTTCTCCTGATAAGCTTCTCGATGACTTTGCATACATGTTAATGACATTGGTCTGTAGTCTAATGTTGCCTGTTTGTCTCCTTTCTTAAAATTAGGGACTACATTTGCTGTCTTAAACACCTCAAGTAGTTACCCTGTTTCAATAGCTGAAGATTGTTGTTAGTGGCACATACAGTGCCTCTGCGCTCTCTCAGGACACATGGAGAGATGTTATCCAGTCTCCCCCCCCCCACACACACACATGTCAGTATGTTACACCATAGCTTAACCCAGTTAACCATTTTCACAGCTTGGGTATGTTGGGGTCAAGATGCTGACCCCGGGTTTTCAAAGGCTCATCTCGAGCGAGATCAGGACCAGTCAGTAGTAAAATAGTAATGTAGCCAATGGTGAGGACAAACATAGAGAGCAGACAGGCAGATCATTCCGCAATAAATCGCAAAGCAAGGTGCAGACGCAGTATCTTACTGCCTACTACTTGAACAAACCCAAGAAGAGGCAGCACAACAAAAATGGTGGCACAAACATGTGCGCACATGCACATAGACACAAACACATGCACACACATATACACGTATGCACACAGGAAATTTAATTTCCATGTATGTCACAGTTTAGGTAGTTGGCTGGTAGACAGCAACCGCCCAGGAAGGTACTACCGTCCTGCCAAGGGAGTGTAAAACAAAAAACTGTATACGTAATTGTTTTACATGATGATAGGATTGCTGGTGTTTTTCTCTGTCTCATAAACATGCAAGATTTCAGGTACATCTTGCTACTTCTACTTAAACTTATGTCACACTACGCATATATGTACAAGCATATATATACACACCCCTCTGGGTTTTCTTTTCTTACTAGTTCTTGTTCTTGTTTATTTTCTCTTATCTCTATGGGAAAGTGGAACAGAATTCTTCGTCAGTAAGTCATGCGTGTTGTAAGAGGCGACTAAAATGCCGGGAGCAAGGGGCTAGTAACCCCTTCTCCTGTATAAATTACTAAATTTAAAAAGAGAAACGTTTGTTTTTCTTTTTGGCCACCCTGCTTCGGAGGGAAATGGCCAATTTGTTGAAAGAAGAAGGATATCACAGTTAAAGGGTTAAGGACAAACTAACTAATAATTTAGGATAAGGAATTGGACACACACAGATCATACCACAATTTTGCCAAAACACTATGGAAGAAAAATTGCAACTTCTTCTCATGGCATGACAAAACCCTAGAGCAGTGGTTGTTCTCAACTGGTGGTCCATGGTGACATTTTGGATGGTCCACAGAAGGTTCACTATACAGTTGTACCTCTACTTACGAGCAGCTCCCAACTCGAACAATTATGTAAGTGTATTTTTGTAGGTGCTTTTGTAAGTGTATTTTTGGTTGTCTGAAATTGATTAATCTAATTTTCATTATTTCTTATGGGAAAAAATTCCTTCGGTATCGGCACTTGAATAGCCGTCTGGAACGAATTAAGCTCGTAACTCGAGGTACCACTGCATTTGGTAATAAACTGAAGATTGGTGCATATACAGTGGAACCCCGAGTTTCGTACGCCCTGAGTATCATACTTTTTGAGTTTCGAACCGTTTTTTCAGCTAAATTTTGTCCCGAGTTTCACACTGTGCCCCGTGTTTCGTACCGCGTACCAGACCTGTCTGCGCCTGCGTGCCTCCCCGTGCAGGCGTCGTGAGTCAGTCTGGCTTTGTTTATCTTTGAATGAACATTACCCTGCGTGCTCATCCAAACATTTCACAATTATAATTCATTGTGTTTGGTGCTTGTTTATTGAGTGCGACTGTGAAATAAGTCACCATGGGCCCAAAGAAACTTCCTAGTGGCACCCCTTTGGTGTAGCAAGTTAAGCGATTAATCGATAGAAAAAGGACAGCACGAAACTAACTCCTCCAATGTTGTTGGAGGTACATAGGGCTACTGACAACACTGCCGCCTCTTGCTACCACCTTCACCACCACTATGTTTATGCTCACAGTGGCCCTTATACACCCAACAACAACATCAACACAACACTCCTCACATACATAATGACATATTTTATTCATTCTAGAGTATATATCATATTTCTATGTTATTAATATTGTTTATTATGTCATATTAGATGAATTGTGATAGATAAATAAGCCGTATAGTTGATATTAGTGTCATATTTAAGTACCTGGGGTTGGAGGTGAGGGGCGAGGATGCTAGCAACAGTCTTCAATAAAGGTAAGTAAATGTTATTTTAAATGTTTATTTAAATGTTTATTTATTTATTGTATTACTAATTTATTACTGTATGTATTTATTTGTGCTGTGTGTATGTAAAACTATAGTTATTCTATAAAAAATAAATTTTTTGTGAATATTTTTGTGGGTCTGGAACGGATTAATTGGATTTACATTATTTCTTATGGGAAATATTGCTTCGACTTTAGAATGTTTTGACTTTAGAACTAGCTCCTGGAACGGATTAAGTTCAAAACTCGAGGTACCACTGTAGTCTTAAAGTTATCGAAAATAAAGTGTGGATCAGCTATATGCACATTGACTAGTGTGAACGGGGGTGGTCGGATGATGGATTCGCCCGTGTTAGCTGCAGCGACAGTCAAACTGCGGAAGCGATATCACGTGAACCTTGCGTGTTGAAGCAGTTGGTTTGTGATGTTGAGTGTGTGTGTGGGTGTGTGCGCATAAGAGCGTGGGCCATTCCTGTTGTTTAGTGCAGTAGACACTGAACTGCTGAGCTGATTAGTTGTGTTTGATTAGCTGCACCTTTGGTAATCGGAGTTCACTGTTTCATTCACAGAGAGGCACTGGCATCAAAAACACTACCTGATCACCTGAATACCATTTTTCAAAGGATTGGTGAAGGTGGTTAATTAAAACAAATCATCAGCAGTGAACACCAGACTGATCAGAAAATTATGCCAGAACATGGGTTCCGACTTTGAGGTGTTGCTGTTCTACACTTCTGTACGGTGGTTGTCAGCAAGGAATGTAGTCAACAGAATTTTTGAACTGAGAGAAGAATTGATTCTATTTCTCCAGTCTTAAGGGAAAGGTTTTACAAATATGCTAAAACTGTCAGAATTAGAACTAGCATAACTTGTCGATATTTTTGGTATCTTAAACAAACTGAATCTTCAGCTGCAAGGGAAAAGAGCAAATCTGTTCTCTCACCAAGGAATCATCAAGGCTTTTCTTGAGAAATTAGAATTCTGGATCAGAAGAGTCGAAGGTAAAAATTTAGTTCAATTTCCATGTGTGGATGCCATGCAAGGGAAAAAGGAAGTCATTCCGGTGCATATTCTCGAGCATTTACAAAAGCTGCGGGATGAATTTCAGCAATACTTTCCGGAGGTGGACATGACAAGGGATAGATTTTTCTTTCATCAGGAATCCATTCATAACAGATGTTCATGGTGTTCCAGAGGCTATACAGGAGGAGTTCTTGGACCTGAAAAATGATTTGGAAGCTAAAGATGTGTACCAGCGATCTACCATGGAAAATTTTTGGGCCAGTATGATTGTTTCTTACCCAAATCTGTCAACACATGCAGTCAGATTTCTTTTGCCATTTGCATCAACTTACATGTGTGAGAGTGGATTTTCATGTTTGTTGCACCCCTGTAAGGAATCGGCTTACAGTTGAAAGCGATATTCGTTGTGCATTATCAAGTACCACTCCTAACACTGAAAAGCTTGTCAGTGAGAAGAGAATCCAAAAGTCTGGTTGCAAGGAAAAGTGAAATAATCATATTTCAAAGAAAAATGTTGGCTGTATACTTCATAATTTCAAAATTATGTTCGTTACAGAAAAATGTTAGATATGTTTTCATTTATTTCCAGGAAATTGTTTGTATGAAATATATTTCAGACCAAAATGTTAGATATCTATTATTTTATACAACTTTTCGAATTTCTGTTTATAAGAAATATATTCCAAATCAAATTGTCTGTTGTCTTTGCTTTGCCTTTATATATCATTACTTAAAAAATGTAATGGTCCACGATATTTTTACAACTGGGCTGGTGATCCATGGGCTGAAACGAGTTGAGAACCACTGCTCTAGATTATTAGCCTAGAATATCATTTGAAATCTGGATAGTAACTTCCATAGATTTTCATATTCTGTTCACTGAGCCAAGAGCAGTTGCCCTATGAGCCGACAGCCGCCCCCCTTTTTTGCTAAGCTAAAAGGAGTCATTTACACTAACTAGAGGTGTGCCAAAGTATTGGCATCAGTGGGCATCGGCTAATTTTTATGGTATCAGTATTGGCCTAAAATTGAGTATCATTATTGGCAAAAATTTAGGGACCATCCCATTATTACACTAGACACTATTTTTCTTGCCTAAACTAATGTTTTCCAAAACTTAAATAAGTTATGAATGTTTAATTTATATAAAACACCTGTATAAAAAGCTTAAAGAAAATATTCAGAGCATTATTATTCCAGAATCATCAAAGTTCAATAGAAGAAAACCTTACTTGGATTATTAACCCCAAAGCTTAGTACAGTAACCCATTACAGTACTATACATTATCATAATTACACTAATTATACATTCCTGTGCCTTTAACAGTCATGTATCAGCTCTGGCTGTATTTCTGCAATAACTGTAGAACAAGCAGGTGACTGAAAATAATGTAATAAATTTATTAAACAAAAAAGTTGTATAAGGGAAGCACTGTATGATCTTGACTGAGGCTCAGCAATGATAAATTCATTTGTGTTGTTAGTTTATAGGGCCACCACAGCCTATGCCATATTAAGCCATATCAACCCATAGTTGGTACCTCTCCATCTCTCCCAGACACTAAGTCTCACACCACTGGGAGCTGGGCTCCTAGTTATTACTTACTCAAAAGCATTCACCTCTAATATATGTTACCTGGAGTATACCTGAAGGGGGTTTAAGGGGTCAACACCCCCACAGCCCAGTCCATGACTAGGCCTCGTTGTGGATCAGGACCTGATCAACCAGGCTTACTGCTGGCCACACGCAAATTGACATACAAAACAGCCTGGTTGGTCAGATACTGACTTTAAGTGCCTCTCCAGCTCTTTCTTGAAGATAGCCAAGGGTCTATTGGTAATCCCTCTTATGTATGCTGGGAGGCAGTTGAACGGAATTGGGCCCCTAACACTTACTGTGTTGTCTCACTGGGGAACGTTGCATTTCCTGCCGAGTCTTTTGTTTTCGTAGGGAGTGATTTTCACGTGCATATTTGGGACTAGTCTCTCTAGGATTTTCCAAGTGTATATTATCATGTATCTTTCTCACCTGCATTCCAGGGAATACAAATCAACTGTTCGATGTAGGTGTGACGAGTTCCTATACATATGGTACAATTTCATAAGAAAATGTGGTTGCTTTTATTGATGCTGACATGTTGATGGCAGGTGATGGTGGGGGTAGCTGATGCCACAAGTTTGTATTAACATTTTCTCTTCTTCTCTGGCTTTGCAAATGCATTTATCTGTGGTACATGTTGGTTTTGTATAGGTGTGTTGAGTTTCTATTTTTTAAACACACCAGCTACCTCCCACCAAGGTGGGGTGACCCCTCCAAAAAAAAAAAATGTATGCACCATCTAAATATTCATTCAATCACTGTCTTGCCTGAAATGTGCCAACATCACAGCTCAGATGACCTTCTGAACTGCAACATCCTCACCCCTCCTTCAGAGTGCAGTAACTGCATTTCTCACCTTCAGGACTCAAATCCACCTAACAAGTTTCCATGAATTCCTTTGTAAATGTTACTTTGCTCATATTCCAACAGCATGTCAAATCATAAAAACCACTTGCCTCCACTCACTCCTAACAGGCTCATACAAGCCTGTTAGATGTCCAAGCCCCTAGTACTCAAAACCTCCTTTATCCCCTGCCTACAACCCTTCCTGGGATTACCCCTAACCCTCCTTCCCTCCACTCAAGATATATATGCCCTCCTAGTCATCCTATTTTGCTCCATCAGCTCTACATGTCCAAATTTCCTGAACAACCCCTCTACTGCCCTCTGAATAATACTTTTGGTAACCACACACCTCATCTCCAACCCGTGAATTCTCTGCACAATTTTCACACCACATTGACCTCAAACATGACATTCCTAATATCTCTTAACTTCCTCCTCACTGCAACATTTAAAACTCATGTTTCACACCCATATAGCAGTGTTGGTGCCACTATACTCTGGTACATTTCCCTTTTCTACTTGCATGGATAACGTTTTTGTCTCCACAGATGCATCAATACACCACCCACCTTTTTTCCTTCATCAATTCTATGGTTTACCTTGTTTTTCATCTACCCATCCCCCGACACGTCTACTCCCAAATATCTGACCACATTCACTTCCTCCATACTCCCTCCCTCCAATTTAATATCCAATTTTTCATTAACTAACTCGTTTCATACCCTCATTACCTTACTCTTATTTATGTTCACTTTCAACTTCCTTTACACACCCTCCCAAACTCATCCACTAACCTTTGCAACTTCTTTTCAGAAACTGTCAACTCCCATTTTGTATTTGATTCTGAATAATTTAATCTCATCCTTTTCCCCAACACCCTAGCATTTACTTATTTAACAACCCCATTTATAAACAGACTTACTTCCCTATAATTCATACTCTCTCTTTTATCCTCTTTTTCCTTAAACAAAGGAACTATGCAAGCTCTCTGCCAATCAATAGGTACCTTTCCCTTTTCATGCATATATTGAAAAAATGCACCAACCACTTCAAAACTATAGCCCCACTTGTTTTTAACATTTCTGTCTTGATCCCATCTACTCCAGCTACTTTACCCCCTTTCACTCTACCTACTGCCTTAAGCACCTCCCCATACTCACATCTGGCTCTTCCTCACTCCTACAAGATGGTATACCTACCTGCTCAATGCATGAAATCACTGCCTCTTTCTTCATCAATATTCAGCAACTCTTCTAAATACTCCTTTGATCTTCCCAATTCCTCCACCTCCCAATCTAATAACTCCTCTCTTTTGTGTAGTACAAATTGGCAAGGAAAAGTAAAATTTTTTTTTTTTTTACGTTTACATACAGTGGTACCCCGGTTTACGATGGTCCCCAAACTCACCCTTTTATGTAAGTTTATTTTTTTAAATGCTTTTGTAAGTGTAATTTTGGGGGTCTAAAAGGACTAGTCTATTTTACAACTTTTCTTAAGGAGATAAATTCGTTTGGTAATGGCACTTGAACAGCATTCTGGAATGAAAAAATATCGTAAACCGGGGTACCACTGTATGTACCAAGCGTTGGATGGCAAATCAGGCCACATCGAACTCAGTAGGGCCACATCAACCTTCTCCACATCAACCTTCCCCTCACAATTCCATATCAACAAACAACAACAATTAGAATGTAAGGTAAAATAAACTATTATTTTTTATGTTATTTAGTAAATTTGGAGGTACTGAACGTAATGCTATTTTTCCCACATGTTCTTCACTCCACCTATCTTGCATAAGGCATTGATTTTCAGGAACCTATACTGTACGTTATTAAAAGTATTACTACTGCACTTCCCAATCACACCCTGTGTCATATACCCAACACCATCACAAACTCCACCCACACTCTCATCAGTATCTTTTCATAACTTGGATTAACATTCCTTAGAGACATGATAACATATAAAATATTCAAAGGAATTGATAAGATAGACAAGGATAGGCTGTTTGAGAGATGTGAAACAGGTACTCGGTGGCACAGCTGGAGGCTAAAAGACATAGATGAGCCACAGGGATTTTAGGAAATATTTCTTCGGTCTCAGGGTAGCCAGGAAATGGAATTACCTCAAAGTGGAAACACAATTTAAAGAGCTAGTACGATGGGGGCCCACAAGGCTAGGAAGGAGTGGATCTGGCAAGCAGCAAGTTAAAAGGTAGGGCCAGGAGCTAAGACTCAACCCCTGTAACCACATATACATAAAGGTGAATACTTATGCTAGGTATATAGGAAGAGCCTGATTGATCAGATGGCCAGCAGGAAAATTTGGCCACAAACAAGGCTGCAGGGGAGAAAGTGGAGAAACTGATGGCATTGGGTATCTCACATGAACACATCCTCATTAATGTGCGAGTATTATGATGTTCATAGGCAAGTGCTAAACCTATTATGTCATGCAGCACCAGGGTAATGCAGGGGGGTGGGGTAATCAGTTGTGATCCAAGGATGGGAAAGATAGCTTTAGCTTCATGGACCACAAGCCTTTGAAGGTCAGTGTGTGAGATGCACAACAACTGGTAATACGTACATGCCAAACAACATAAATATTATGTACATAATAATACTAAATGATGTACTTACCTGATCCTCTTGAAGTGTAATGGCACTTGACCTGGCATCAAGGAGCTCTGCACTCTGACTTCGTAATTTGGCACTTCTTGATAGACGATTACACAGTGTTACAACCTTGACAGAATGCTGTAAAGGAAAATGAAGGAAATGAGCACATGAAAGGGACATGACAATCTTTCACCCTGGAGAGGGGGTAGGACCCCACCTAGTGTTATGCTGATTACACACTTTAACACTAGAGAAGCAAGATTACAGGTCACCCCTTACTGTTTTTGAGAAAAGTACTTGATATACAGTTCAGTACCTGTAATGGTTAGTATCTAGCATGCATCTGGCAAGACAGTGATAGAGTGAGTTATGTTGAAAGTGTTTCTTCTTTTTTGGATCACCCTACCTTGGTGACAAACAGCCAGTGTATTAAAATATATACTAAAGTACAAAGCCTCTTAGATTTTCTCTCTCTCCATCATTTGTGCTTTTACTTCCCTACAGAAATGGATGACTCAAGCCCCGCTCACACTATACATTGCTATCCTCTGTCAAAATATAGATCTCTCCCCCTAAAAATCAAAAAAGCTTAACCAGCTTTTGAAGTAGTGTAACATACATAGCTATAAAAGAAAGAGCATGAATTCAAGAAAAGATGAATTCTAAATATGAATGTTTGCAGGCAATAATAAATTTTCAAAACAAAAGAAGCTAGTTGAACATAAGGCTAAATATACCTTCCATCTCCGTCTTGCTTGATAGGACTTAAAGTTATCCATGTTTGTTTGTGCATCCCTAAGCTCATCTTCTTGTTCTTTGGACTGCGGCTTTATCCAGGGGTGAGCCAATGACTCTTCAGCTGTTAACCGTTTTCTGGAATATCACAAGAAAAAATATTGTTAGAAAACTAATACTACGTACTATTGTTAGAAAACTAATACTACTATTGTTAGAAAACTAATACTACATAAAAGCTACATTTGTTTAAAACAACTTCCTTAATCCTTGCTCTAGGGTTGAAGAATTAAAAAAAAAAAATTATTTCATGAAATGATAGACAATTTTTTTTCCAAAGAAAATGAAACCAAAAGTATGAAATTTGATGGAAAACTTACGGAATTACACTCTCGCAAAGTTAATGGTCTCAGCAATATTTATGCATTGGCAATTTTGCCCACTTTGTGCCCCATTTTTGGCCAATTCCATTGTTCCAGTCAACCAAATTCATAGCTATTTTGCTAGTATTCCTTCCATTCTATCGAATGAGTACAAGAAACCACCCATTTACCTATTTCAACCCCCTAATGAAGTGATCAGAAATCGGTAATTTGGCTAATTTCGCACAAATTTCAACAAATGCCAATTTCAAAATAGGGTCCAGAATAAACAATGCAGACACTTCTGGCACTAAATAACATTTCCTGTGTTCATTAGTCACGTCTCCAGGCCCCTCTTGTATTACGCTTGTTTTCCATTTTGAAATTTTATTCACACAAAAAAATAGAAGATTTACTGTTATGCAGATTATTGCATTATTGTAATAACTGTATAAACAATGTCAGAGCATTTTTAAATGGATATCAGACTGGCCAGCTGAATGTGCATTGGGCAAGTGATGTCATTTGTATATGCTGGCATATCGGCAAAAATCAAACATTTCCACTACTTTGAGCTCAATATCAAGCTACTTACAGACCTGAAACCAATCAAAATCATCTCTATTTCTGTAATATATCTTCCATTCTATCAAATGAGAAAAAGAAACAGAATACAACCATAAAAACCATACGAAAATACACCGCAAATTCGCTGCTTTAAACCAAAAACATGGTCGCAGCTTTTTTTTCTCACTATGCAATGCGTGCTGCAGGTCACAGACCGGGCCGTGGGGGCGTTGACCCCTGGAATTCTCTACAGGTAAACTCTCCAGGTATACAATACACACTTACTGCATAGACCCATTCTCTTATATCTAGGCCCAAATTTACCGCTCACAGCTTATCTGAGTGACCTGAGTTCATGGCGTTGTACTACAGGACTGACACTTGCTTCAAAGCTGTGATACAATAGGACTGACCCTGAAAGGGTTAAAACTGTGTTTTATATCTTGCAAATATGATAAACCATTTTTTTGTAGGAATAACTGGCTCTTAAATTTCATCCTTTAAACATTTCCAAGTCTTCATGCAACCACATTCCTCATAAATAAAACTTTTTTTTTTTTTCAAATGTTTAAACATTTTTAAACACTTAAAAATTTTTAACTTTCTGGACAAAGAAATTTTCCTCATTTAACACAAATCTCGAGCTATTCTATCTTTCATTTACAAACTCTCGAGTATTTTGCCACACCTTTTCCCACTTACATCCATAACTACTTTTTTTTTTACATAGGTTCAATTTACAGGCTAAGAACTGTAAAATACCTCTACTTATTTCAAAGTCCAGCCCTATATATAGTAAACTACTAAACACCAGGATGCAACCTACAAGAATCTAATTTCTAGGTGAACATATGCAGTACATGTACAAAATCTTGCAGAATTTGCATTGCCCTTCTTCCATAAGTAATCAAGGTTAGCTGATATCATTTTCATTTAAAAATATTCATATTCTCTACATCCAATATTGATATTTTGTCATTAAACTTATAGATAATCCATACTTAACCTCTGCAAATGATGATGATGATGATGATGATAATGATAATGATAATCATGATGACTGATGGTGATGAAAAAAAGATTAAATCCAAGGGTCTCTCAATATTGCATGTGAGAGGATAATACACATAAGAGGACAACAGCAGATATAGAACACATGTGGCAAACAGAGGGCAAGGTGAGATAAGAAAAGAATGTACTGTAGTAACTGAAGACAATGTAACTAAGTACAGTGGACCCCCGGATTTTGCACAGCTCCCAACTCAAACAATTATGAAAGATTTTTTTTGTAAGTGCTTTTGTAAGTGTATTTTTGGGGGTCTGAAACGGACTAATCTAATTTACATTCGTCCTTATGGGAACAAATTCATTTGGTAACGGCACTCGAACACCCTTCTGGAAAGAATTATTGACGAAATCCGGGGGTCCACTGTACACAAGTCTCTGAAAAAAAAAAAAAGCAGTTGATAGCATCTGCCTTAAAAATGGTCCTTTCAAAAAAGAGGACAGATAGAGTAAGACATGGTATAATGAAGATCATAGAAATAAAGAAACAAAATGCACTGAATACAGTGGTACCTCAAGTTACGAGCTTAATTCATTCCAGAAGGCTGTTCGAGTGCCGATACCGAACGAATTTGTTCCCATAAGGAATAATGTAAATTAGATTAATCCGTTTCAGACCCCCAAAAATACACTTACAAAAGCACTTACAAAAATACACTTACATAATTGTTCGAGTTGGGAGCTGTTCGTATGCCGAGGTACCACTGTACAGTACACTACAGTACTGTATAAACATTTAAAAATACATATACTAAAAATGTTATAAATGATGCAAGGGTGACATTAAAGCAATATCAAAGATGGATGACATTAAAGCAATATCAAAGATGGTTGACATAAACT
This sequence comes from Cherax destructor, assembly GCA_009830355.1. Taxonomy (NCBI): domain Eukaryota; kingdom Metazoa; phylum Arthropoda; class Malacostraca; order Decapoda; family Parastacidae; genus Cherax; species Cherax destructor. Next base: position 54,152 of record WNWK01007351.1, on the reverse strand, counting down.
CACTACCATTATACTAGTACGCTCCTTGTTTAGCGACGAATTCATCTACCGATGTGGTATTAGGAACGGAACTCCACTGTTAAGTGAGGAGAGGCTGTAATTAGTTCATTTTCATTAACAGACAACAGTGTAACCTAACTTTACCTAAATAACAAACAAAAAAAATTGGCTGAAAACATTGCGAGAAACTAATTAGAATTTAGAAGGAAATTCTTGAATAGCATGAGTGAGTCTAGTATGTCCGATAAATAGTCGGGAGAGATCAGTCTCCCAAAGCACTAGTGATGTGTGGATGGCCAGGAGCTCAGTTATGGTTTCACATAAAACAGCTTGCTGGTCAGCAATATAAACTATTGTACTGGATTGCCACCAAGCCAGCAAGGGCTGGGTGAAAACTGGGCAACAGTCCCTGAGATATCGGATGGTCCTGAACCAATGAACATAACCAAAAGCTTGTTGGCCAATTGCCTAAAATTCCAAAATGCCTAGGGTCTTGGTATAACTCAACAATTTTTATGTCTACTGAAATAACCCTGAATGTTAAGCAAAACGGAATGGGAAGAACTTAGAGTGAACTGCCTGTAATGCACTAAGACAATCAAAAACAACAGACCTATATTAAAATGGTAGCAATTAAGACAGACAACACAACCATCCTCAGTGTACACAGCAACCACATCCAAACAGCAAAAAATTCCTCACCTTCAAAAACACCTTGATGTATATTTCTTTCTGATACACCTTGTTTAGTACTGTTTGCTTCCAATCTCAAGAATAACAAAAAACAGTAACAATTTTTTTATGCACAAGTTCTGTAGTTACTACCTGATATGACACACAAAACACCTTGATACACTGTCAACCCAAACAGTAATAACTTATGACAAAGTTAATTCATTACCTGGCATCTTTTAACAATAACCGACAGATGAAGTCCTTTGCTAAATCTGAGGTGCCACAGAAATACTCTGTGTCAAAGGTATAATCCACAGCAGTTACATTGTTAAATGTTTCCTGCTGTGTATCACCCAAGAATGGTGAAGATCCAGATAATCTGCAACAAAGAAAATAATCATTCAAATGTACAATATGCATATGCATGCATATACTCCATTGCATGGAAATCCATTAATGTTGAAGTAAAATCTAATAATAATTGCAATGAAAAAATTTGGTAACATAAAAAGAAAGTGTTTATAAATTAAGGTCATGCTACAGTTTAACTTACTCAATGCATAAATTTGCTTTGGATTACATAAACAATATGTTGAATTGCTTAAAAAAAAATTAATTTTACCCAATTCATTAATACTACAATAACTGAAATAACTGAGGAAGATTTTGTATGACTGCCCCTCAAATAGAACTTGGTATCAGAGACATGATGAGAGGTAATAATAATAAAATTCAAAATTAAGTTACAAACATTAAGATATATAGTTTTGTGACTGTTGGAGAGATCTGACCCTGAAAATAGGAATTTTTTCCTAATTTGTTTCTGATGCACATTTTTAATAAAATGAGCAAAATTATAGGTTAAAGTACCTTTAACGAGATGCACAATATCATAGGCTCTATCGAACTTGGGTTCGATCCCTGGATGAGTGTAAACATTGTACATGTTTCCTTACACCTGCTGCCCCTGTTCACCTAGCAGTAAGTAGGCATCTGGGTTAGCTGACCAGTGTGGGTCCCATCCTAGGGAAAAGAATTAAAGGACCCCAGTGGAAATAAGCCAGATAGTCTGATATGGCTTTACTGGGTTATCCTGGGTTACTAACCCTCTGGGTGATCCTGGGTTACTAACTCTCTGGGTTAATAATCCAAACAAAATCATCATTTTCATTATGGTCTTTTATTTAAAATGTCATCATAAAACAAAATTATTAAAAATCTACTATTGTACTATAAAGTTAAAATACAAATTAAATAATAATTTAGAATGATTCTTTCCTCTCAGGTCCTATAAGAAAATTAAATTTTGGTAGAAACCAGAAAAAGAGCATCATGAATTAGAGAAAAAAGCTTGTGGCTGGGTATATCAAAGGGTATTATACATAAGCAACATGTTAACCTGTGTTTAGATATGCTACTTAAAAATTTCTTCTAGTAACACATGAGTTTACTTGGAAAAAATATGTATCACTCAAAAAGAGAGCAATGGAATGAATGATGGTGAATGTTTCTTTTTTTTTTTTTTGGGGGGCGGGGGGTCACACAACCTAGGTGAAAGATAGCCAGTGTTAAACAAAAATAAACTAAAGTTTATAAAGGCAGGCACCGCTTTAGAATGCTTTGTTTTACAGCATTTTGCTAATGCAGTGGTTTTCAATTAAATTTATCTATTCTTTGTTTATTCAGACTCGCTATAAGCTAAGGACGGAAATATTTTTGGGTAAGTAATATTGGAGGGAGGGGGTAAAGGAGGTTTTGTGGGTGAGGGGCTTGGACTTCCAGCAAGCATGTGTGAGCGTGTTAGGTAGGAGTGAATAGAGACGAATGGTTTTTGGGACCTGACAAGCTGTTGGAGTGTAAGCAGGGTAATATTTTGTGTAGGGATTCAGGGAAACCAGTTAGCCGGACTTGAGTCCTAGAGGTGGGAAGTACAATGCCTGCACTTTAAAGGAGGGGTTTGGGATATTGGCTGTTTGGAGGGACATCTAAACTGTCGTATCTGAGCTCCTCTGGAAAGACAGTGATTATGTATGAATGATGGTGAAAGTGTTGAACGATGATAAAAGTTTTTCTTTCTTTTTGGGTCACCCCTGCCTCTGTGAGAAATGGCTGACGTGTTAAAAAAATGTGTGTACTGTATATGCACTTTTTAGGCCTAGCTCTATTGCTCACTTAATAAATGATAGTGTAAACATGGTATCAGGCTTTTATATGCATTTGAAAGTGAAAAAAGACTCCTTCATTTTACAGCGATTTTTGCTCTACAGCAGTAGCCTGGAACTTAACCTGCTACATACGCGGGGCATACCTGTATATGTATTAATAAATTTTATTGCCAGTTCAAAAATCATAGTTTAGTGTTATAAACTCCTTCAGTTGTGCATAAAAAAGAGTCAACAGAAAAAATTCTACATTTCGATTTTTACCCAGTACAAGTGCTCATTATAATTTTTTTTTTTTACCAAAATTAACATGCTTTTACACAAATAGAACGAGAATCCTGCATCATCAAAAACAGCTAGTCATGCAGTCAGGACAACATTGATGCTAAAGGTGAGGCATGGGTTTTAAACGTTGCAGCAAGGAGGTGACTCAAGGCAGTGGAGATGTCAATTTGAGAGTAATGTGTGATGTGAATGTTATGTAGATAATTCTGAGTGTAGTACAGTATGTACAGTGGACCCTCGCTATTCGAACATTCTTCATTCCAGAATACTGTTCAAGTGCTGTTACCAAACGAATTTATTCCCATAAGGAATGATGTAAATTAGATTAGTCCATTTCAGACCCCCAAAAATACACTTATAAAAGCACTTACAATAATAAACTTACATAAAAGGGTGAGTTTGGAGTGTTCGAATAGCGAGGGTCCACTGTAATTAGAAGACGGAATGGGATTACCTCATAGGGAGGGCTGAGGAGGGGTTGCTGAGATAATTTAGGCATTTAGAGAATGGAGAAGAATATAATGAGAAGGGTGTATAAAAATGGGGTGGAAGATAAGAAGAAAGAATGGAAGATGTGGGGGTAAAGAAGACACAGTTTTAGGAGCTTAAGCAGACTTGTGTGAGCATATTAGATAGGAGTGAATGGCAACAAGTGATTTTTAATGAATGTGATGTTGAAGTATTAGCAGGGTAGCATTCATAAATGGTTTCAGGAAAACCGGTTAGCCAGATTTAAATCCTGGAGGTGAGAAGTGCAATGCCTGCACTCTGAAGTAGAACTGGGGATGTTGCAGTTGGAGGGTAATCTGAAATGTGATAGCAAAGATTCTATAGAGAAGTAGGTGAGAATTCTTCCTTGCTAAGCCATGCATAAACAACCAAAATGAGAAAGGAGAAAAATTTTAAAGGTGGGTTGTTTGAATGTGCATGATTGTAGTATGGATGTGAAAAAAGAATGATTGTGAATGTTATGAGTAAACAGAAGCTGGAGGCCTGGCTCCAAGCAACAGGAAAATAAAGGGAGTAGGAAAATTTCAGTGGAGGGAAAGGGGGGTGAAAAATGAAACTAGGTTAGGTGTACCTGAGAAAATTAGAGCATATGAATTTAAGTTAAAAACCAAAGATGGGAGACATTAGATAGGGAGGTGGAGGTACTGGGAAGATGAAGGGAATATTTTTAGGAATTTTTTTGTATGTTGATGAAAGGTTGGCAGTGATTTCTTGCATTGGACAAGGAAGTATAACACATTTTATAAGTGAAGAAGAGCCAAGTGGGAGTGTGGGGAAGGTGCTTGAGGCAGTGGTAGAATGAAAAGGGCTAAAGCAGCTGGGATAAATGGGATTAAGACAGAAATGTTAAAAGCAGGTGGGGATTTTGTTTGGAGTGGTTGGTGCATTGTTTAATATATTCACAAAAGGAGGGAAAGGTACCTAGGGATTGGCAGACAACATGCATAGTTACTTTGCATATGGAAAAAAGGGATAAAAGAATATAAGAATTATAGAAGAATAAGCCAGTTGAGTATATACTGAATAAAGTGTATACGTAGTTGAATTTTTTCTCCATGGGGAAGTGAAACAGAATTCTTCCTCAGTAACCCATGCATGTTGTAAGAGGCAACTAAAATGCAGGGAGCAAGGGGCTAGTAACCCCTTCTCCTGTATACATTACTAAAGTTAAAAAGAGAAACTTTTGTTTTTCTTTTTGGGTCACTCTGTCTCGGTGGGATACGGCCGGTTTGTTGAAAGAAGTTGAATTGTTATCGAAAGAATTGTGTGTAAGACAGAGAGTATGACTGCAGACGAACAAGGTTATAGGAAGGGTAAGGTATGTGTATTCCAAGTGTTTACATTGAACCACATAAGAGAACAATACTGGGATAACGTAAGGAATTTGTCATTGCATTTATGGATTTAGAAAAGGCATATGATATAGTGGAAATTGTATGGAACAGGTGGTAGGATACATTAACCCATTCACTGTCCAGACCCCTGAAATTAATACTGCTCTCAGTGTTCTTTAAAAAAAAAAAATCTTCTGAAATGGTAGAGAATCTTTTTCTGAAGGTAATGACACAGAAAGTATGAAATCTGATGGAAAACTTACAGAATTACGCAGGCACAAAGTTAGCAGTCTCAGCACAATTTACACACTGGCAATTTTTGCCAACTTTGAATCCTATTTTAAGCCAATTCCATTGTTCGATCTGACTAAATTCTTAGCTATTTCACCAGTATGCATTCAGTTCTATCGACTGAGCACAAGAATTCGCCCACTGAACTATTTCAACTACCCTATAAAGTGCACAGAAGTCAGTAATTTGCCAATTTTACACAAAATTAAAACAATACTAATTTAAAAAAATAATCCATAATAAGATTTCCTCTGTTCATTAGTCACATCCCCAGGCCTCTCCTATTTTACACTTGCCTTCCATTTTGAATTCTTATTCACACAAAAATAGAAGATTTACTCTATTTCTCAGATAAAATATAACCAGGAAGAATTGGTTATGGTTTACAAAATCCCAATAATTGAATCAAACCTATTAAAACCCCATAAAACAGACTGAGCCTTACCCATCCTCTGGAATATCGGCCAATTTTTTTTTTTTTTCACTAATTTGAGCTCAATTTCAAATTACCTTCCATCCTGAAATCAATCAAAAATCATCTCTATTTCAGTAGTATGTCTTCCATTCTATTAATGATACCTATAAAACCACAAAAATCATCTGAGAAAACACCTCAAAATCCCTATTTTAAACCATACATATGGTCAGTTTTGTTTTCCCACCATGTACTGTGTGGGACAGGATTTTTTTATACTGTGCACACTCAATGCACAGACCCATTCTCTCATATCTAGGTCAAAATTTACTGCTCACAGCTTATCTGAGTGAGCTGAGCTCATGGTGTAGAACTATGTCAGGGACCCTGGCCTCGATGATGTAGTATTTCAATTTGACAAATAGTGAAAGTTAAACAGCAAAGAGCTTTTTATGTGGATAACAAAGGTATGTAGTAGAGGGGATTATTTTCCAGTAAAAGTAGGCCTTAGAGATACAGTGGACCCCCGGTGTTCATAGTCATCGGAGTTCGTAATATTCGGTGTTCGTTAAGTTTTTTCGTAAAAATATTGGTTCGAAGATCGTAATTCCGCTCAGTAATCGTAATTCATCCCAGACGCATACGCTCGGCCTGAGCAGCCTGACGCACCATTCACAGTCAGTGTGCCATTGTTTACCAGCGAGTGAGGGTCACCCCACGCGTTCATACGATACATTTCATCATTATTCCATTGTTTTTAGTGCTTGCAATTGCTAAATAAGCCACCATGGGCCCAAAGAAAGCTCCTAGTGCCAGCCCTGTGGTAAAGAAGGTCAGAAACACGGTAGAACTGAAAAAAGAGATTGTTGCAAAATATGAAAGTGGAGTACATGTCACCGAGCTGGCCAGGCTGTATGGCAAAGCCCATAAAACCATCGCTTCCATCGTGGCCAAGGGAAATGAAATCAAGGAAGCTGTTGTTGCGAAAGGTGCAAGTATGGTCACAAAACAGAGATAGCAAATACTGGAAGATGTGGAGACTTTATTGTTGGTGTGGATCACCGAGAAAGAATTAGCAGGAGATAGTGTTACGCAGGCGATATCTGAAAAAGCATGGCAGTTGCATGGTGATCTTGTCAAGAAAATGCCTGCAACGAGTGCTGAAGTGAGCGAATTTAAAGCCAGCAAAGGCTGGTTTGACAGATTTAAGAAGCGTAGTGGCATACACAGTGTGTAAGGCATGGTGAGGCAGCCAGTTCAGACAAATTTGCAGCTGAAAAATATGTGCATGAATTCAAGGGGTACATAGTGGCTGAACAATTCAAACCCCAACAAGTGTTCAATTGTGACGAAACAGGCCTGTTTTGGAAGAAAATGCCAAACAGGACCTACATTACACAGGAGGAAAAGGCACTGCCAGGACACAAGCCTATGAATGACAGGCTAACTCTTATGTTGTGTAGTAATGCTAGTGGGGATTTCAAAGTGAAGCCTTTACTGGTGTATCACTCTGAAAATCCCAGTGTGTTCAAGAAATACAGTGTTGCCAAGGCTAATTTGTGTGTGATGTGGAAGGCTAACAGTAAGGCATGAGTCACGAGGGAAATTTTTCTTGATTGATTCAACGAAGTGTTTGGCCCCAGTGTGAAGAAATACCTCCTGGAAAATAAATTGCAACTCAAGTGTCACCTGGTAATGGACAATGCTCCTTCTCATCCTCGAGACTTGGAAGAGCAAATTGTGGAGGAGTTTAGTTTCATCAAAGTGAAGTTCTTGCTCCCTAATACCACTCCTCTCCTCCAGCCCATGGACCAGTAGGACATTGCAAACTTCAAGAAACTGTACACCAAAGCAATGTTTCAAAGATGACATAACCTCGGACACTGAATTTACCCTAAGAGAGTTCTGGAAAGATCACTTCAGTATCCTCCATTGCATAAACCTTATAGGGAAGGCTTGGGAGGAAGTGACCTCCAGGACTTTGAACTCTGCTTGGAAAAAATTGTGGCCAGACTGTGTCCCAGAGAGGGATTTTGAAGGGTTTGGGGCTGACCCTCAGGACCTTGTGCCTGTTGTGGAAAAAATTGTGGCACTGGTGAAGTCCATGGGGTTAGAGGTTAGTGGCGAGGATGTGGAAGAGTTGGTGGAGGACCACAATGAAGAGCTAACCACTGCAGATCTGCAAGAGCTTCATCTGCAACAGCAACAGACCACAGCTCGGAAAATTGCTTCAGAGGAGGAGGAAGAGTGATGAAAGACGGTGCCTTCTTCAAAGATTAAGGACATTTGTGCCAAGTGGACTGAGGTGCAAAGATTTATGGATGATTTTCACCCTGACAAAGCTGTTGCAGGACGTGTTGGCAACATGTACAATGACAATGTGATGTCCCATTTTAGGCAAGTTTTAAAGAGACGCCAGACACAGAGCTCTCTCGACAGTTATTTTGTGAGACAGGGGTCCAGTGACTCTCAAGCTGGTCCTAGTGGCATTAAAAAACAAAGAAGGGAAGTAACCCCAGATAAGGACTTGTTACCTGATGTCTTTATGGAAGGGGATTCCCCTTCCAAACAATAACAACTCTTCCATCTTCCACACATCAACAACTCTTCATTCAAGGTAAGTGTCATGGTTTTATTGATTTATTCTTCATGTCTCATTGTTTTCTGTGTAATTAAATGTATATTTAATGTAGATTTTTTTTTATTTTAATACTTTTGGGTGTCTGGAACGGATTAATTTAATTTCCATTATTTCTTATGGGAAAAATAATTCGGAAATCGTAATATTCGGTTTTAGTCACTCTCTCTGGAACGAATTAATTACGAAACCCGGGGGTCCACTGTATGTGATGTCACCAAGGTTGTTGAATATATTTATACATGGGGCTGTAAAAGAGAATGTCAGTGTTAGGGACAGGTGTGGGATTGAAAGAGAATTAATAAGGTATGGAGTGTGAGTTGCCAGAGCTCTGCTTTTTGCTGCTGTCACAGTTCTTTTCAGAGATTCAGAAGAGAAGTTGCAAATTTTGGTAAACAAATTTGGGAGGGTATGCAAAAGAAGGACAGTAAAAGTAAACAAAGGAAAGAGCAAGCAAGGTAATGAGAATATAAAAAAAAATATAGTCAATGAGAGACTCTGGTTATCAGATTAGAAAGAGGGAGTATGGAGGAAGTAAATGTGCATAGATATTTGTTCTGTAGATGGTTCTATGAGCGATGAGGTGACCCACAGAACTGACGAAGGGAAAAAGGTGGAGATAAAGAACTTTATCCATGAGGCAAAAAGAGAAATATATCAGAGTATAGTGGTACAGGTACACATTCCTTTATCCGAAACCCTTAGGGCCAGTAGCGTTTCGAATTTCAGAATGAAGGTGGGGTCTAGGGCAGCACCCCATAATCAAACATTAACACTGTAGCAAAAACGTATGAATACTCACACTAAGTGGGATAAATAAAGACTACAAATACTACTACAGTTTATTTACAAAGTAATGAAGCAGCACTATGACAGACGGCATTTTTAAAGACTTAACTAATCACACATTTTCACCATATCGTCTATGGGGACTTTTTTTACCTGTGTTCACAATGTCATCATCATCATCACTACTATTCTCATGCTTATTTGTATTTAACACTATTTCTTTAAATCATAAACAGTGGTAATTCCAACACATATTCTTCAGTAAGACGCCGCACTGACACACCACGATCAAGCTTCAAGAGATACTCTACTTTCTGCATTACTGATAACGTCAGATGCTTCCTTTTCTTTTTCTCACTGTTACCCAAAGGGGTATCTGCAGCTCTTTTTGACATTTTCACAGTGAAATTAAACACAGTCACAAAATAAAAAGCAAAAACAAAATATCAGCGAACAGCAGACACAGTGTGAACACTACAAGCGCTGAGACACAACTGACGCCTGCCACTCTGGCTGTCAGTGACTGACGCTCCACACTCCACGAAAAAACTACGGTTTTCGGAACTTTTCGAATTTCAGAATTTCGGATAAAGGAATGTGGACCTGTACCAACATTTGTTGCATGGGTATGAAGCATGGGCTTTGAATGTTGCCTCAAGAAGCAGGCTGGAGGCAGTCGAGATGTTGTGTTTGAAGGCAATGTATGGTGTCAATGTTATGAAAAGAATTCAGAGTTTGGAGATTAGGTGGTATGGAGTATTATTCAGAGGAATAAGGAGGGGTTGTTGAGGTGGTTTGGACATTTAGAGAGAATGGAGAAAACAGGATCACTAGGAGGGTATATAAATCTGGGGTGGAGGAAAGGATGGATAGAGGTCATCCTAGGAAATATTGAAGGGAGAGGATAAAGGAGGTTTTTGAGTGCTGGCTGCTTGGACATCCAACAGATTTGTGCAAACATGTTAGATAGGAGTGAGTGGAGGTAAGTGGTTTTTGTGAGTTGATGTGCTGTTGTAGTGTGAGCAAGGTAACATTTATGAAGGTATTCAGGAAAATCAGTTAGCCTGACCTGAATCCTGGAGAGAGTCAGCCGGAGTGTTAAAAAAAATATAAGAGAACCCTTGATACATTTAATGTAAGCAATGAAATCCATTATACATAACACTGGGCTAAAATATTTATAAATATAAAGGAACTTACACTGTTGATGGTGTAATGCCAACATTAACCTAAGGCATTGTACTGATACTGTGTATATTGTATAACTTACAAGATATATGTAATGACCCCAATGGCCCACATATCTGTGGCCAGACACAGCGGCTCATAGTTGACAATCTCAGGAGCCACGAACTCTGCAGTACCTGTGTTTTGTGTGGATGATATCATAAAATAAAATGATGATCAGTGAGCAAGTGATGAAAGAACTGGTAGACACCAGGCTAATAATAATGACAACACAACTAACCTTTAACATTTATTCATACCCACACCTAATGGGGTTATGGTGGCAAATTAAATAACACAGTACAGTACATTCTCAACTATCATACCAGTTTTTTAAACTAGAAGAGCATTGAGCAAACTTGTATGCATAAACATGTCAACATAAACAAAGCTAGCTACAATTTATTTATTATTAGTTTATATTACTGATACAGATCTCACAAATCAAATTAGAAACAAAACATTATTATTTTTAATGATATTAACATGCTTTACTATAAAGAATTACACTGTAATGCATTTAAAGTCATGTCAAATTTTAAACATTCTTTACGCATACACATCACAAAACAAAAAATTGGTTTATGTAAGTGTTTAATTTTGGGACAAAGTTTGGAAATATGATTAGAAGATATGTAGGAAACAGCAACGCATACCTTAAAAACTCGGCCGACGTGTTGAAAGAAAGAAAGAAGACCTTAAAAACTATAACCAAAAAATTAGGGAAGAAATTAAAAAATTAACAAATATACGAACTTCCGTCATAAACTTAATAGCTCATGAAGTATGCCTGATATTATAAACAAGGCTCATGTTTAGTATCTTCTCCATATAATCTGACAGCATAAATATGATTTTTTCAATACACAGTATTGAGACAGTTACTTTAACCCTTTCAGGGTCCAAGGCCATTTTTGGAAGGGGTGTGCCAGTGTCCAAGAATTTAACACAAAAAAATTCTTATTTTTTCTTATGAAATGGTAGAGAATCTTTTTCTGAAGGTAATAAAACATAAAGTACGAAATTTGATTGAAAATTGACGAAATTATGCTCTCGCGAATTTTGATGTGTCGGCGATATTACGCATCGGCGATTTTGTCGACTTTGACTCCCATTTTAGGCCAATTACATTATTCCAGTCGACCAAATTCTTAGCGATTTCACTAGTATTACTTCTATTCTATCGATTGAGCACAAGAAATCGCCCAGTCAACTGTTTCAACTACAAAATAAAGTGATTGGAAATTGGTAATTTAGCCAATTTAACTCAAAGTTCAAAATATTCCAATTTCAAAATCGGGCGCAGAATAAACAATGCAGGCATTCCTGGCACTAAACTAACATTTCCTCTGTTCATTAGTTACGTTTTCAGTCTTTACAAGTGAATTCCATTTTGATTTTTTATTCACATAATTTTTATTCAAACCAAAAAATGGAAGATTAACTGTTATGCAATATTGTAATAATTGTACAAATAATATCACCACATTTGTGAACGTATATTAGACCCACCAGCTGGCGCGTATTAGATGTGTGAGGTCATTTGTTTACTATTGAACATCGGCAAAAATTTAACATTTCCGCTCTTTTGAGCTCAGTTTCAAGCCATTTCCAGTACTAAAACCAATCAAATCATCTCTATATCTGTAACATATCTTCCATTCTATCAAATGAGACCAAGAAATCGCAAATACAATCATAAAAAGTATACGAAAAAACACTGCAAAGTCGCTGCCTTAATCGAAAATTACGGTTTCAATTTTTTTTCTCTCCTTATGCACTGGGTGCTGCAGGATTTGTTTTATGTGGTGCACACTTACCACATAGATGTATTCTCTCATATCTAGGCCCAAATTTACCGCTCAAAGCTTATCTGAGTGAGCTGAGCTCATGACGTAGAACTACGGTTTGGACCCTGAACTCAAAGCCGTAGAACTATGGCACGGACCCTGAAAGGGTTAATTGTACAGTGGAACCTTGGTTTTCGTTTGCCCTGGTTTTCGTCTAATTCGGTTTTCGACGACTTTTTCGTCAAAATATTGTCCCAGTTTTCATTCGTCGCCTTGGTTTTCGTCTGCCGCAAAGAACGTGTCCGCCTGCCCGAGCCCACACGAAGCATCCCACGCACGCATTCTGAATCAGTTTGGCTTTGATGGTGGTAGAGGGTGGTAGTGGTTGTGATGGTGGTAGAGGGTGGTAGTGGTTGTGATGGTGGTAGAGGGTGGTAGTGGTTGTGATAGTGGTAGAGGGTGATAGTGGTTGTGATGGTGGTAGTGATTGTAGTAGAGGGTGGCAAAGGGTGGTAGTGATGGTGGTAGAGGGTGGTAGTGATGGTGGTAGAGGGTGGTAGTGATGGTGGTAGAGGGTGGTAGTGGTTGTGATGGTGGTAGAGGGTGGTAGTGATGGTGGTAGAGGGTGGTAGTGATGGTGGTAGAGGGTGGTAGTGATTGTGGTAGGAGGGTGGTAGTGATTGTGGAAGGGTGGTAGAGGGTGGTAGTGATGGTGGTAGAGGGGTGGTAGTGATTGTGGTAGAGGGTGGTAGTGGTAGTGATTGTGGTAGAGGGTGGTAGTGGTTGTGATGGTGGTAGTGATTGAGGTAGAGGGTGGTAGTGATGGTGGTAGAGGGTGGTAGTGATTGTGGTAAGAGGGTGGTAGTGATTGTGGTAGGAGGGTGGTAGTGATTGTGGTAGGAGGGTGGTAGAGGGTGGTAGTGATGATGGTAGAGGGGTGGTAGTGATGGTGGTAGAGGGTGGTAGTGGTTGTGATGCCTTGCCCCATTTATGCAAATTTTAAAGAGACACCAGAAACAGACCCCTCTGGACAGATTTTTTGTGCAACAGGGTCCAGTGCCAGTAAAAGACAAAGAAGGGAAGTAACCCCGGATAGAAACTTGATACCTGAAGTCCTTATGGAAGGGAATTCCCCTTCCAAACAAACTCTCCTCCCTCTCCCCTCCTCGCCGTCTTCCATACGCCAACAAGAGTCTTCAACAAAGGTAAAACTGATTTAAATGTTCATTTATCCATTAAAATTAGTGCTTTGTATTTATTTCTCATTGTTTTCTGTATTTAAAACTATATAGTTATTCTCTATAAAATGTATTTTTTGTTAATATTTTTGGGTGTCTGGAAATGATTAATTGGATTTACATTATTTCTTATGGAAAATATTGCTTTAGTTTTCGTTGAATTTGGTTTTTGTCAGACTCTCTGGAACAAATTAAAAACGAAAACCGAGGTTCCACTGTACTGTGTATGCTAAAAAAATATTATTTATTGCACGTCTCTGGTTCATGAAAGGAACAAATCACCATCCCTAAAAATAAAATAGTTACTAAATATGATATTCAATAGACGAAACAAATGTGGAAATATGGAAATCTGCACTAGTGACATTGGAACTTGTGGTGTGAAGAATATATGAGAAAATATAGAAAAATAAGGATGTGTTCTTGACACCTCTAAAAAAAAGCCAAACAAGTTTTTTAACTTTCTTAATCTTTTAAAAAAATTAACTTTTCTTACATAACATATCTGTTCATGAGACCATACGCTATATTATAGTTAAGTTTAGAAAATGAAAAAGACTGTGTAGGTAAAAAGGGTCATGTACATAAAATTTTATTATCTAAAAGTCTGGTTACTGGAGAGGACTGCTGTGCCCTTACTGAGCTAAGATGGATAGTTATGGCCGTTGGATTAATGGAAGAAGACACAAAAGAGAAAAAGAAAGAAAGAGAGAGAGAGAGAGAGAGGGGAGAGAGAGAGCGAGAGGAGAGAGAGAGCGAGAGGAGAGAGAGAGCGAGAGGAGAGTGAGGGGGAGAGAGGGGGAGAGAGGGGGAGAGAGGGGGAGAGGGGGAGAGAGGGGGAGAGAGGGGGAGAGAGGGGGAGAGAGGGGGAGAGAGGGGGAGAGAGGGGGAGAGGGGGAGAGGGGGAGAGAGGGGGAGAGGGGGAGAGAGGGGGAGAGAGGGGGAGAGAGGGGGAGAGAGGGGGAGAGAGGGGGAGAGAGGGGGAGAGAGGGGGAGAGAGGGGAGAGAGAGAGAGAGAGAGGGAGAGAGGGGGAGAGAGGGGGAGAGAGAGAGAGAGAGAGAGAGAGAGAGAGAGAGAGAGAGAGAGAGAGAGAGGGAGGGAGAGGGAGGGAGAGGGAGGGAGAGGGAGGGAGGGAGGGAGGGAGAGGGAGGAGAGGGAGGGAGGGAGGGAGGGAGAGGGAGGGAGGGAGGGAGAGGGAGGGAGGGAGGGAGGGAGAGGGAGGGAGGGAGGGAGAGGAGGGAGGGAGGAGGAGGGAGGGAGGGAGGGAGGGAGAGGTAGGGAGGGAGGGAGGGAGAGGTAGGGAGGGAGGGAGGGAGGGAGGGAGAGGGAGGGACGGAGGGAGGGAGGGAGGGAGGGAGGCAGGAGGGAGGGAGAGAGACAGAGAAAGACAGAGAGACAGACAGAGAAGGAGACAGAGGAGACAGAGAAGGAGAGAGAGACAGAGAAACAGACAAACAGAGACAGCCAGAGAGAAAGAGACAGTGACAGCAACAGAGACAGGAACAGAGACAGAGGCAGAGAGAGAGAGAGAGAGAGAGAGAGAGAGAGAGAGAAAGGAGGGTACAGGACATTTCCAGAGAGCAACTGATAGAGTAGGTGGGTGTTTACACCCAAGAGTAAAGCTAGGCTTCCCTCTAAAACAGTGGCCTCACCCTGGGCAGGAAGGGAAAATATCCTACTGCAGAATAATGTTACCTCATGCACAATTAATAAAACAACTCTTTGATATACGATATACTAACAAGGAAAAATGTAGGTGTACCAACAAGCCAAGACTTGAACAACAAGATTTCAACTGTGAGTTATTGATTATGCCACCTGTAGTTGCATAAATTATGAGAGTCTATGGTACAATATGAATACATCTGGGTTTAATACTTGCTTTTCTTTCATAACATTTGTTTCTACTATTTTTAGTAAATATTAAAATTTCAAAAACTCAAAAATCACTTTCCATTCTATTTTTTTCAAAATTACGAGAATGAGTCTGATAAGACAAAAAAAAAAAAAGCGAATGTGAAAGCTATGATTTATATAGAAAATACAATCTGAGAAAAAGAATGGAAGAATAAAAAATACATTTGTAAGTCAGTAGTGAACCCTAAAGATAAGCAAAATAATTATAGATTTAGGAATGTGTTCACAGGTCAGAAATGTACATATACATATCCATATTTACATAGATATACACAAGGATATGTATACATAGGAATAGGTAACAGTAATAGAGTAAGTACAGTATGTCCCAAATGAAACTTAGAAAAGTATAAAGATGTCTGGAAATTTAAAATTAGTAACTACAACTTGGTAAATAAAAAAGACTTAACACTTAAACACAAGTATCTCAAGCTTAATTATATGCCAACTCACCCATCATGTCTCGAACTTCCTCTGTTTGTGTAATGACTCGAGAGAGACCAAAATCAATCAGTTTTATATGCTGGCGGTTTTTGCTTAGTAAAAGAACATTTTCTGGCTGAAAAGAGAAGAAAATGGAAACAATATAATGCACACACCAATATACTTCCTTCCTCTTACTGTTCTCTTTCTTCCCTACACACACATAATAAAAGTTCTGGAGCATGATACAAATTATACCTTTAGTCATGGTGCGCACATCTGAGATTTACAAATTAGCTTCATGAAGTTAGGTTAAATGCTAAATTGCACATATAAAAAAACAAAAATTAAAGAAATGTAGTCCTTCAATAAGCTGTCATTAAATTACAATAACTTGCAGTATAAAAATCTGGGGTAACAGAGTATAAGACAAAAGTTTCCTAAAGCAATTAAATTATGATTCATTACCTTAAATATACACAGAACAATATACTGTATATAATGACTAAAGTCTGCTGTACCTTTAAATCAAGATGAGCAATACCCAATGAATGCATGTGTTTGACACCTTGCAAGATTTGATGTAAAAATGCAGATGCTTCCTCCTCTGATAGTCTCTCTCTCTCACTAATATGCTCAAACAGCTCACCCCCTCGCACCCTGAAATTTTGTTTTATTTTTACTATCAATATTTCTTGTAAATTGCACAAAATCATTTTGATTTTTAACTGTAGGCAAGTAAATTTACAGAAACATACTACAAGCAATATGTTTAATATATTTCAAACATTCAACTGATGATATGAAGTGTAACTAGAAACTATAATTCAGTATACAATGTTCCTTACCTTACACTGAATTAAAAAAAAAATACTGAACATAAACATATTTCTTTAAATATCTACAAAATTTCCAACAGAACATGGAACAAATAAATAAAGAATCTAACTGCATTAAATTGAGTTCTGCCAACCAGTTTTACAAAGGATTATTAAAATACAAACACTATGTAATGTGATAATAAATGCATTAACCAGAAGGAAAATGCATTTATCATCACATTAGATGAATTCACCAGTTAACCTCTAATTCTCTTGTTGACCTTTAACACTTACATTTGTAAAGAGAGTAAAGAAAATATGATGTACAGTGCTCTAGGAAAAAATACCCTGAAAGTGATATGTACATGTATGTAATACATTCCATGTCTTTATCTGATCTGAATTCAAGACAAAAATATACAAAGCCCAGTTTTGTAAAATAATTATGAGCAGGTCAGTTCTGTAGGATATATAAAAATGAGGTGATAATGTAATAATGTGTGTTAGTTTGTACTGATTAAATATGAATATAACAGTTTGCTAGAAAAAGTAAATGAGAGTAAGTTTGGAAACCAAATGAGGATCAAAAATGTGTTAATCACAATGAAAGGTGATGATACAACTTTTCACTACCTCTACATAAGTACAATTTTCAGATCAGTGCTCAGAGTAAAACAGATCACTAAATGTAAAATTTACTTATAATGAGAAGAGACATAATGATAAAACTATGTGGCATATTATGAAGCAAAAATTCTTCATTTTGCATTTAATTTGTAATTCAGTTTTAAGATTCTTCATCAGCAAAAATAAAAAGCTTGACAACACAAATAAGCTACTTACAATTCCAGTACCAAGATAACCTGCTGTCCATTATCAAACACTTGATTAAGCGATATAATGTTCTGGTGATTATCCAGCTTTTGCAGGACACGTACTTCCCTTGCAATGGATTCTAAGGGCAACCCACGTCGGGAGGATGCCACACGTCGCTTGCGAATATATTTAGCAGCATATTCAGCACGAGTAGCTTTCTCAACACATCGGCGAACAACGGCAAACTGCCCACTGTAAGATATAGAGGCTTCAAATTTCTGCCTACCATGACTCCCAAGTCTTTTTCACATTCTGTGTTCTATTTATATGTGTTACTTCACATAATATAATTTAGGATAAGCTGATAGGCTCAAAAAAATTAACCAATGTAAAATAAATACAGTAAATACAACATTCACACAAAATATTATAACAACTTAACAAAATAACAGTCACTTTGACACTTTTAGGTTATCTTAGGTAATTTACACACATGCTAAATTATGTATGATAACTGTATTTATGTGTACCTGTACCTATATAAACTTACTTACTAAATAGATCAGAGAATACATATTGAATAAAGCTTCAGAAAGAGGATAAGGATTTCCTATAGACTATTGTTAAAACATTTATAATCGTTTTTATTACCTCATATGTTCATTTTAGTATTACTTGACTTTTATTGATATCACTAAGGGTTGGGAAGAAGACTGCATCTATTTATACCTGTGTAAAAATTAAACTTACGTACCATAACTAGATAAACAACGTGGCAATAAGCCACATTATTTGATTTTACTTGGTTATTCTAGGTTAATTTCTACATAATTAACCATATAAAACCAGTGTAAAAGTTTCAAATTATTTATGAGGTCTAAACAAAACAGTACTTAACTTAAATTTTATTTCAATACAATGGGATATATCAATTAGTCCCGCCTAAATTTTCCTAGCAGGCTTCAGCTACATTTGCTGTGAAAGCTGGTACTAAACATACATGTTTAATTAATTTGGTATATTATAACAGGTATTTGAATATCTTTAAATTATAAACAGGATAATATTAGTATCAAGCCACATTGAATGATGGATGATTCAGAAAGGTGACTGGTGACCCAGGACCAACGATTCCCACCTTCCTATCTCCTCGTACACCTCGTATAAGCTCTCAAATGGTTCGGTGCTGTACTCAATTCCCTCCATCTCCACATTTTGGTCCGCTGAAACACTAAAATATCCTTAAATGTGGAGAATAAATCCTAATTCGTGGAACACAATAACACCCAGATGTAAACAAGTATAGAGAGGCGGCGAGTATAGATGACAGAGTGTGTGATCCTCTTGAGCGTCGCGCTGCTGGCTTCAACACCAACTGATGCTAAATACAACAATCTAATTCTCTCTTCAGTTTAAAAAAATTTAAAGAAAAAAGGTGTTCACTCTTCAACTGATAACGTAAAAGTTGATAAGACCTTCTGTTGCACCTTGAACCAACTGACTTACCACAAAGGACTCCCAGCTACCCTCTATCAACAGAAATCGCTTAAGCATTGTAGTTATAGGAAGAACGTTAAACCCGTATGGGATTTACGGGTGGGGAAGAACATACTGGGTCCCGTGGCCTGTCTAGCAAAGCTCTCGCTTCACACGCAGAGGGGTCCAGGTTCGATTCCTGGCAGGGTTAAAAACATTGGATGCGATTCCTTACACCTGTTGCCCTGTTATCCTAGCAAGTAGGTACCTGGGTGTTAGTCGACTGGTGTTGGTCAAATCCTGGGGGGACAAGATTGAGGCTCGACCTCAATGGAAATAAGACAGACAGTCCCTCGATGACGAATTTCCTTTTTGGGTTATCCTGGGTGGCTAACCCTCCGGGGTTAAAAATCCGAACAAAATCTTATCTAGTAGGCCTACTGGCCCAAGCTAGTGAAGTCTATCTCACACCCACTCATATATTTGTCTAACCTATTTTTAAAACTACACAATGTTTTAGCTTCAATGACGTTACTCGGGAGTTTGCTCCACTCATTCACAACTCTGTTATCAAACCAGTACTTTCTTATATCCTTTCTAAATCTAAATTTTTCCAAATTGAACTCATTGCTGAGAGTGCTGTCTTGGTTAGATATTTTTAGCACTATTTACATCCCCTTTATTTATTCCTGTTTTCCATTTATACACCTGAATCATATCTTTCCCTACGCTTTTCTAGGGAATGCAGATTCAGTTCCCTCAGTTTGTGCTCGTAGGAAATATTTCTGATATATGAGAACAACTTTGTCATCCTTCTTTGTGTTTTCCAGCGCATTTTTATCCATTCTGTAACACGGTGACCAGAACTGTGCAGCATAATCTAAATAAGGCCTGACCAGCGATACAAAAGAGTTGAATGGGACGTAATCAGGCTCGATCCAAGGAAGGGAAGGTTAGATCCATTTCCTTGGATCAACAGTTCCCCATCTGCGCCAAAGAACCTCCCTTGAAGGATTGTTCACCCAGAATAATAAAAAGTCATGGAGCTGGTAAACGCCCACGGGACCTGGGGAAGGGAGGAGAAGGATGCATAATGTACTATGTCTGCTCATAACATCTAAGTACCCCCAACCTCTTCAAGATATGGGAATGCTTTGATGTTGGTGAAGCCCATGGTCCCCCCAAAAATTAATAAAAACTTCCTATTCCTTAGTTCAAACCTGATTACCTATTTCCCAGACACTATGATCCCTACGGATTTAAGGCTTCCCAAGAAAACAGTAATATGTGTCCTCAAACAACTAAAAAAAATAAACATTTGAAAATTATTATTACATTCATGGGAAAGAGCGCTAAACCCGTTGGGGTCATACAAACTCTTCAGGCCATACAAATCCCTGATTGATCCAAGAAAACAGGATAGGTCCAGTTCCTTGAATCAAGAGCCCCTTCGAGGTACCTCCCTTGAGGGGAAACATTTGCAAAATCATTTGTATTGTTGTCCTAACAGAACACTTACCTTCGCTGAGTAGCTGGAGGCTCGTGTCCTTTGTGTCAGTGGCAGTGCCAGTGCCAGTGCAACAGAGGAAACTGGTGCCAAGATAAGTACATGACTTTAGCTATGGAGTCATCCAACGTCAGCTCATATTAAGCTTTTCTCCTTTCGTTTCTGACAAACCGTACCTTGTGTCAGCAACTGCAGATTGTAAGACTACGTTAGGCAATGTGGGGTGATTTATTGTAATCACGAGGAAGTTCTAAGCCTGTAAGGGTCATACAACTCCTGCTGAAAGGTAATCAGATTTGATCGGAGGAAAGGGAGTGTAGCTCAAGTTATTTGGATCAAAAGCCCATCAGCATCGAGTCACATTCTTTGACCAATAGATAAATTTTCCCTCTTGATAAGAGAGATACACCAGGGATGTGTACTGATGAGCTGAAGAAAACTTAATTCAAATTATTAATCTTGGCTCCAAGTGGTGTGATTTATTTCCGTTGGGGTCCTTAGATCCTTCCCCAGGATGCGACCCACACCAGCAGACTAACTCTTAGGTGAGCAGGGTGGCAGGTGCTTACGAGATTTGCCCAAATGTCTTGCTCATCCATTAACTAAATCTTGTCCTTTCGGTCTTGACCCGAACGCTCAGTATGTAAGTTACTGGAAATTAAAAGGATTTTTTCTGCTTTAGTTGTTCAAACTACATAGGCTCTTATCATCACTAGTTTTTAGTATAATATTCCTCTTGACTGTAGATGGTCAGACGTGGCTCACCAGTGTTCATGTGTATCATCTTGTCTCCTACAGCTGTTTATTCCACCACATATGGGGTGCACAATAAACTAGCCACTTCGGTGGCAAAATCTAAAATCTATTCCACCTCCATTACGCTGAAGAGAGAAAGACAAAAGAAATGGAAAAACCGTGCCGAGTGATCAGGAGAGTTAATCGATATCGCTCCTAGGTCCCCCTGTGGTGTACGGGGGCTCTACCATGCCCAGCCCTTCTAGGGCAGGGTAGGTGCCAAAGCTAGAGCTTGCTACCATCTGCAGCTCGCAAGACTGCCCTTTCCGCCAGCCTCTCTGGGGCGGGGAAGATGGCAGACCAGAGAGGTCTAGCTTCTCCCTACGAGCCCCTTGTGAGTGGGGAACGTGGCTAGGCCTGGGGACAATTGGTCCTAGACGATGAGGGGGTACTTTTACCTCCTCCCATGGGAGACATAGGTCTCAAGACACTCCCACGACAGGGAGCCAAGGCCGGGTCATCATCTGGAAAAGACCCGGGCCGGGGGTGTTCCGGCGAATCTACACCCTGTGGTCTGCGCTGTATGACCCCTGTGGTTTAGCGCTTCTTTTTTATTGTAATAATAATACACCCTGTGGTGTAGAAAATCTAAGGGAAGTTGTCAGTATTGTCCTCTCCCGTGGTATGCTCTTGGCTCCCGCGTACGTCCTTACACCTCTCATATATGCAACATATTTATAATAAAGATCAGGTAGGTAGATGTAACCGCTGTATCACACCTTACAATTCGATAGTGTTATGCTCCAGTTCCTTGCATCGAAAGCCTTTCACTAGAAAGTTAGTTAAGTGTTATAAGTTTGTGTGGAAGTTATATTTTTATTTGCTGAAGGGTCGTAATGATTTGGTCACGTTGAATTCAGCGAGACAGGTTGACAGCTGTGTTGGTGGACACTATGTTAGCATGTTAGATCACCGAAAAAAATCATATTTCGCGGGAGCGGTAATCAGGTTTGACGGACATCAAGGGAATCCCCTCTTTAAAGGGATTATTATTATTATTATTTTCACGGGGATACACTGAAACAGTAAGTTATATAGCCTGAAGAATGGGAAAGTAGCTCGCATTCCCTGGATCAAAAACTCTTGAATTTCAAGGTGTCTTGTTGAAGGAAATATGTAAGAGACGTGTAGCTGAACATGGTCTGAAATTTGGGAGGACAGCACCTGAACTCCAGTATTACACCTGTGTGGAAGTACTAAATCCATAGGGGTCACACAGCCTGGGGAAATAGAAGTATTCAGGTTTCCATGGAAAGGGTAATCAGGTCAAATTCCTTAGGTCAAGATCCTCCTCACTGACATAAAGGAACCTTCCTTGAAGGTAGGAAGGATACACTACACCAAGAGGTCGGTGGCTTTTTGGACTGGCAGAAATTATTAACACCTCCATTTTTCATATTTTATATACTATCTAACATGTATGACTTAATGAAGAAATAGGAAAAGCAATATATATCTATTAGGATACAAAGTATAATTTATTCAAAAACTTTTGCTTATACATATTATAATAACTGTAACATTACTCTATAACAATTCTCAGTAGTCTAAAGCACAAACAAATGCTTTCCCTTGATATGTTTTCTGATATACAATAGTATTACGTGACAATAAAAAATATATAACAGTGTATTGCAAACTTTCTCACTGATAAATTCAATAATAAAACTGCTGCTATCCAGACTGTCTCCTTGATAACAAAACTTCAACAATAGGTACTAAATCAATGTTATATCCCTCGGAAGACATAACATATCACATGTTACATAATGCAAGAACGACAACACAAAACAAATGAAATGCATCATGGGCAAAACTTAACCATATCCATGTTGTTGTTCTCTCATTAAGACAAATGCAGACTGGACAGTATTGGTTTTAAATTAATTTTCTTAGCTTATGTAATCTCTTTAAAAGCGTCAGTTTTACTTCTATATTAACACTACGATGCAGCAACATGGATGACGGAAAAGATTTACACAAATATATTTAAAAAATACTACACCAAAAAATACAAACTTGATTATTGCTAAATTATGTTGTACTATAGAACTTACTCTATGGGAGTATATTATATACTAATTAAAAAATATATTTAAACACTAAAGCCTGCATAAACGTATACCTGTGTTGCATGCTTACTTGTCCTTGTGTCATGGAAAAAGATGACTAATGGGTATAAATGCATAGATACATCTTTAAAATTCTTATATCCCTGTACCTGTATCTATATTTGGTCACGTTTCTTTTGATGATGACTAACTAATGGTGCAAGTCAGACCGAAACGTCGTCATAAGTGTTTCTCGTAGGTGCAGGTTATTTGTGAACTCTCTATCTATGAAGGGAGTGGAGACGGGGGATGAGGTCATCTGTTTAATCACTTCAGTGGTGTATGCTATAACGAACGGTTTATATAACGAACGGTTTTCCCTATAAAACTGAAAATATTAAGAAGTTCAAAAAGATGGTAGAGAAGAACTGGGTGTAGGAGTCACCAAGGAAGACTAGGAATCGTAATGACACGATTGCAAACAAACCATACCACGGGTGGGGTTCGAACCCGCGGTCACAGAGTCTCAAAACTCCAGACCGTCGCGTAAGCCACTGGGCCTCTGTGACCGCGGGTTCGAACCCCACCCGTGGTATGGTTTGGTTTTTTTAAGACTAGGAAGGATGACCACTCCTTCCACCTTCTCTGTTTCCTGTCCTGCATCCTCAACAACACTGAGCTGGGATGAAGTACAGTATTTTTTATTTTTTTTTGTACTAATTTATTTTTTATTACAAGTATTAATGATATTCTTTATTTCAGGAGTATAAATGCACATTTATGCACTTTTTTACAATTTTAAATTATATTTTACATTGTTAAGTGGTTGTATTTGGGGCCTGGAACGGATTACCCCTATAACGAACGAGGTTCTAGAACCAGTTAGATTCGTTATATCATACCCCATTGTATTTGCTGAAGAGTTCGACATGATGGTAAGGTTAAGGCATTAGTTAGGTTAGGTTAGATAAGATTCACTGAGGCAGGTCTTAGTCCTGTGATGACCCACAACTGGAGCTTTTGGTCATCTGACCGAGACCTTCCGCTGGCTTACCGGCTCACCCCTTTAAAAATTTATATTCTTGATTTACGAAATCGTAATAACACGATTGCAAACAAACCACGGGACGGGTGGGGTTTGAACCCATGGCGAGTGAGTCGTAAAACTCCAGGCCAGTGCATAAGCCACTTGCCTTACGCACTGGCCTGGAGTTATGATATTCTTGCAGAATATATTACAATCTTAAGACATTAATGAGCAGGCAGGTATTAGGTATCAGTGAAAAAAAACAAGACTAAAGAAACGTTGTAAGAAGGGATCAGGAAGACACAATGATACACAACAGAAAAGCCTATAAAAACAATTCATGAAAGGCAAAGCAGAGATGAAGCAGGCCAACAGATGGTACTACAGTGACAAGCCAAAGTCCCGTTACCCATTAACGGGAGAGATCACTACTTAACTTGCCCAGTAGTCAGGCTTCCCTAGACAACCAAAATCACTTAGTCTACAACACAGGAACACTTCTAGTCTCTTGAAGCTGGTGAAGGGCTCTTGATCCAAAAAATTGGAGATACCTTCCCATTCCTTGGATCAAACCTAATTATCTCAAATTCTCCAGGCGCTAAGAGTTTAGCGCTTTCTTATTAATATAATAATGCGACAGCTACGGAATGAGTGTCGGTGAACGCGTTTTCTGTGTCCTTCTGTGAGTCAGCCATACAATCCTTGCCACACATTTCCATTATCATCAAAAACATTCTGCAATATTACAATCCTTGCCACTCAATTCCCGTATCATCTAAAACATTGTAATACTACAATCCTTGCCCCACACATCCATTATCTAAAACACTGTAATACTACAATCTTTGCCACTCACTTCCATCTTCATAATTCAACATTACAGACTAATAGATTTTTTTTCAGATATATATGTAAAGGAATGCCTATACATATTATGAAAGTTTTAAAACCATGACACCGAGCCATGAACAGTAATACATGATGATACCCTAATTACAGTCACTGACAAAAGAACAATAGTTACAATGATCGAACAATACATAACCCTCAATAAGGAGATGAAACTAGACGTTTGGGTCCGTCCTGAACTTTATAACAGCCCTAGATGAACCGAAACGTCGTCTACCTGAAGTGTGTTCCCAGGGTCAACGTCCTCGCGGCCCAGCCCCAGACCAGGCCTCACCTAGAGAAAACAAGTGAAGAGTATTATCATTGGCTTGGCATCTCATGTTTTGAAAACTCTTAAATAGTCTCATGTTCTCTTGAGCGACTGTGTTCCAGTCTTTATATCCTCAATCTTTCAGAGCATCATATTGTTATGAGTGGCCCACTGGAAGGCTTTGTTTATATCAGCTTGGAGGCTTGCTATGTCCTCACTGGATGCCACTCTCATACAGATTCTAGTACTATCTGCAAATGATGATACGGTGCCATGTCTCTATGACGGATATGAGAATGAGAACAGGAGCAAGTACCGTGCCTTTGGGAACAGAGATTTTCACTATGGCAACCTTTGATTTCACTCCGTTTACTACTACTGTTACTATTTATTAGAAAATTAAATACCCATTTGCCCACTTTTCTAGTTATTGCTTTTGCTCGATTTTGTGGGCTATTTCATCATGGTCGCTCTTGTCAAAGGCTTTTGCAAAGTCAGTGTACACTAAATCCGCATTCTGTTTGTCTTCCACTGCAACCAAGACCATGTCATAATAGTCAAGCAACTGCAAGATGCAAGAGCGACCTGTTCTGAGCCCATATTGCAATGGGTTGTGCAATTGTTGACATTCCATGTGATTAGCAATCTTGCCTAAAACTCTCTTAAAGGATTTTGATAATATGAGATGTTAGCTTCATAGGGTGGGGCTATGTCAGTGTTTTTTTTTAGGAACTGTGGGATGATTCCTGTATCTAGGCTCCCACTCCATAGAATAGTCAAAGCACGAGACAGTGGTTTCTTGCAGCTCTTGATGAATATGAAGTTTCATGAGTCAGGGCCTGGGGCAGAGTGCAGGGGCATGGAATTGATGACTTTCAAAGTCAATTGGGGATAGGGTTATATCAGACATTATGGAGATGTCAGAGGGGTTTTGAGTCTCATCAATGAAAACCATCATTTTGATTGTCTATCTTTAGATTGATTAGTGGTTTACTGAGCAGAGAGGGGCACAGTAACTTCAGTATTTCCCGCATTTGTTTATTGTCATCAGTGTAGGTTCCATCTCCTTTAAGCAAGGGTCCGATGCTGAATGTGCCATTTGCCCTGGATTTTACATGAGAAGTATTTAAGATTTCTTTAAATTTTATTTATGGCTTTTGGTTTCCCGTCTCGTGGGTTCTGTACGATACATTCAGTGTGAGCCTAATGTTTATCCATTTCCATAGCCAGTGTCGTTCTTTAGAAATTCCGTAGCTTATGAGAATTTCTGTAATTCTCAGTCTTCGCCTTTAGAGGGGCACTTTTTTCTTTTCTAAGTTGCAACTTCTTTGTTCTTAATGGCACGTGTCTGGAGCATACTTCCAGCGCTATTAAACTCATGCTCTGCACATAGTTTCATCTACAATTGGTGAGTTAATTGTGAATCACTTATAGCAGTGAGATGTAACAAAACCTTAATTAAAGCTATATTCTTCACGCTATCTCGTAACACCACATGTACAAAAGTGCACAGCAATTTAATCTGCATGCAAGTCATTGGCATCAGAAAGTAGTAGAGGAATTTCGATGCCTCTCTTCTTGCAGCATTCAATAACCACTTCGCCACAGTCAGGATGACCAAAGCTGCTGGCATCATCTAAGGGCGTCCTCCCCCATCGATCCTAAAAGTACAGAACCATGCCAGAGGATGAAATTAATATAAATGAATTGATAAATAATTAGAAATATTTGTATCACAGAGAAGATAATGAAACAATATTCCGTTTCACTTTACTATTATATTGCAAGAAAAATAAATTCACTGCAAAGATTTTATGAACTTATGAGCGAGTTTATGCTTTCATACCGTACATAACCGAGTGCTCTGAGTTATGAGATCTGTGTGAACAATAGGTGTTCAACTAAATGTATGAACATGATAATGAATTAACATTTTGTATGTATAAATATAAGGAAACAACCAAAACCATTTTCAGTTTATTATTCACTGGAAAGTTTTCCGAGCAGTTTTTGAAAACTCTGGAAATTATGTTTGATTAAAAATAATGAGATATATAGCTATATAAGCAGAAATAAAAAAAATAAATTAAGTTTACATAATTTTACAAATATACTAATTAGAATAAAGTTCAGTATTGCCATGGAATGGTTGAAATGAATTTTATTATACATATTTTTATAACCTTGATATATACTAAGTGTGTGTGTGTACTCACCTACATGTGGTTGCAGATGTAGTTTTAGCTCCTGGCCCTGTCTTTTCGCTCACCGCTCCTGGGTTCATTCTCTCCTGACTAAGAGCCTTATCGTACCTCTTCAATCTTTGTATGGAAATTAAATCTGTCTCTCAACTGTCCAAGGCGTTCCATTTCCTGACCACCCTAACGCTAAAGAAATACTTCCTAATATCTCTGATTGGTATGTTTTCAATTTCAAGCTGTGCCCTCGTGTTCCTGTTTCCCACCTCTCTAACAACCCGTCCCTGTCCACCATATCAATTCTTCTCAGTATCTTACGTTATCATATCGCCCCTAATCCTTTTCTCTAATGTTATCAAGTTTAGCTCCCTTAATCTCTCCTTAGCTCTGGGACTGGTCTCATTACAAACCTCTGCACTTTCTCCACTGCTTGATCAGGTGTGAGTTCCATACTGGTGCCGCACATCCCAATATGGGCATGACATATACCTATAAAGCGTCGTGAATAACTTTGCTCAAGTTCATGAAACCTAATCTTATATTTGTCAGACGTGCATTTGCTGTAGCAGTTATTTAGGTGATATGTTCGGAATAATGCATGCTCCGAGGTATTCCTTGAGTGAGGTTTGCAGTCTTTGTCCCTCGAGTCTCTACTTTGCCCCTCGAGCCTGTCCCAATATTCATAATTTTACACTAGTTTGGGTTAAATTATAGTAGCCACGTGTCAGACCAGATCTACAACTTGTCCAGGTCCATTTGTAGTGTTTTCTGGTCCTCACTTGTTGGTGTCCTCATTAATTTCACATTATCTGTGAACAAGGATACCTTTGAATCTATCATTTCAGCTATTCACGTACACACACAAGAAATGGTACCGGTCCTAGTACTGATCCTTTTGGAACCCCACTCTTCACGTTTTCTTCCTCTTATGCATTCTTTGATCCATTCAGTGACTTCCCTCGTATTCCTGCCTGCTCTTCTAGCTTTTGTCCCTGTATCATGTGTGTGTGTGTGTGTGTGGGGGAGTTGAAGGGGTCGATTCACAGATCCTGGCTCCTCCTCTTAACTTGCCACCTCGTGGGCCTTATCGTACCTGATCTTAAAACTATGTATGAAGCCTTCCTCCACCACTCCCTCACCAAGATTCCATTTCCCGACCGCTCTGGGACTAAAATATTTTTTAACATCCCTGTGACTCATCTGTGACTACCTTCCAACAGTGTGCCCAATTTCCCATGTCTTGCCTCTCACAAATACTATTCATGTCTACCTCATCAATTTCCCTGAATATTTTGTTATTATGTCCTCCCTGGTTCTTCCGTCCTCCAATGTTGTTAGGATCATTTCCGCTAACCTTTCCTCGTAACTCATGCTCCTTAGCTCAGGAACAAGTCTTGTTGCATATTTCTGCACTTTCTTCAGTTTCTTAATATGCTTTTTCAGGTGCGGGTTCCATAATGGTGTTGCATACTCCAAGATGGGCCTGATATATGGTGTTTCAAGGGAATGTCATTCTCGGCAACCTTAAATAATAATGGTCCTAATACCAATCCTTACAAAACCCCCCAGTTACTCTTCCTCATTCTGATGTCTCTTTGAATATCAAAATGGTATACAATACAGACAGGTTGGTAAGTAAGACACAGGCAACAGTTAGTCTCCTTCTTGACAGTCACTCTATGCTTCCTTTTCCTAAGATACTTTGTGATCCACCGGAGTTCGTTCCCTGTTATTCCAGTCTGAATCTCAAGTTTTTGGCCCAGCTTCTCCCGCGGTACTGTATCAAACTCCTCCTTGCACTCTAAAAAAAAATGCAGTCCACCCAACCCTCTATCTCTTGTTGCACATATAATTCCAACAAGTTAGTATGACAAGTTTGCTATCCCTAAACCCAAGCTGGTTGTTGTTTATGAAACTAAGCTCCAAGTGTTCTACCACTCTTTCCCTGACAAGTTTCTCTACTACCTTGCGAGGTCTGCAGTTTGATGCCTCCTGAATCCCTCCTTTCTGAAATATGGGGCCTACATTTGATGTCTTCCAGATCTCCAGAAACTCATTTATGCATTGACTTATTGTAGATCATTGCTATTTAGATAATGTTTTTGTACCCTCTTGTAGGATTTATGGTGACATGTTGTCAAGTTCCAGGGTCATCAAAAGTTCTTTACCTGTTCCGTGTTGTGTGGATGGCATCCAGTACTTGTCAGTGTCCCCTGTTCCTTAGTCTCTCTGATATCGACCAAGTTTCCACTGAGAAGAACTCTTCAAATAATTTTATGAGCATATTTTTGTCCTTCCTTCCTCAGTCTAATTACCTGGTCTACTACTGTCGTCATTCTTATGTGGCTGTGAGGTAGTTTGGGTTCAGACTTGGCCTTTGCTGCTATGTCATTCTCAAACTATCTCACAGCCTCTCTTCTCACCCTAGAATATTTGTTTTTGGCCAATCTCTTCACTTCTGTCATTTTCTTTCTATTTCTTCCCACTTTCTTACACTTTTCTGACTGCCCCCCTGCATCTCTGGTTGAAAAAAGGGTTCGCTTTTTCTTTGTTTCTTCATTATCATCTTGGTATGGTCTCCTCAGTTTTCTTGCATTTTTAGATAGGTACTCCATCTCATCCCAAGCCACTAAATTCAAGAAGACTCTCAGCCCTTCAAAAATCCCCCTTCTAAAGTCTGGCTTTAAGAGGCCCTCCACCTACTGTACTTCCTTCCACCATTAGTTCCACTAGGTGCTCAAAGTTTAGGACTGCATGATCACTAGTGCCCAGAGTGCTCTCTCATTCTACTTCATATATGTCAGATGTACCTACGGTAAATACTGGATACAGTCTCGCTGGCTCGCCACCTCCTCTCTTAATTGGTATGGCTTAACGTGTGTGTACTCACCTAGTTGTGGTTGCAGTTGTCGAGTCATAGCTCGTGTGTGTGTGTGTGTGTGTGTGTGTGTGTGTGTGTGTGTATGTGTGTGTGTGTATGTGTGCGCGCGCGCATATAATAAAAATTAATTCAATGTTAAAAAAAAGTGATATCACAAGAAACTATAAAATTTTCTCACCTTGGGCAAAGGATAAACCTGGCAGTTGTATAGGAGATACTTGACAATATTCAAGTGTCCCTCTGACGTAGCTACATGCAGTGCTGTTCTGCCATCATAATCTTTGGCTTGCATGTCACTTCCTGAGAGAGAGTGTCTGAGGAAAATAGGATGATGGATCAATCAGTAAATGAAGTGGTTTTGTCTCCTCTTTTGTTTCTTTTTCTTAACTGGATAAGCAATTAATAGGTTTAAGTTCTTTAATCCCATTTGTTTTTTTATTAAGCTTACAATCTAATATTTATGTTCGATTTTCATTTCCTTATACAATATAGTTGTCCAATTTTCTTTTATGCAAATGTTATTTATGTACCTTCAATATAACGGATGTAATTTGTTTATATACTTTTACCTTCTGAGGGCAGAGAGATCCCCAGCAGCAGCAGAGAAGAGCAAGTCAAAGAGAATCTGTGCCTTGGACTCAGCCTTGGCCATGCGTGGGTCACACTTGGAGGTGAAGTGACCACGCAGGTTGTCGAAGTTGTGGAAATTGAAACGAGATACCAGTTCCTACAGGAAATATAAAACAACCTCATATACTGGCTCTTCAAGGGGACAGGAAGGGGTGCTTTATGTTAGTAAAGGTCTCTTAACCAGAGAAATTAAAGCTACCCTCTATTTCCTAGGATCATATTTGATTACTTACCATTCTCCAATGGCTATATGTCCCTGACGGGTTAATGACGTCATGGTGTTAACATGCAAGAAATGCTATATAATCAGTGGTTTTCCAAACAACTTGCAACTTTTTGCAACCTTTTGTAATTTTTTTTATTTTTTTTTATTCACACATCGGCCGATTCCCACCAAGGCAGGGTGGCCAGAAAAAGAAAAACTTTCATCATCATTCACTCCATCACTGTCTTGCCAGAGGGGTGCTTTACACTACAGTTATAAAACTGCAACATTAACACCCCTCCTTCAGAGTGCAGCCACTGTACTTCCCATCTCCAGGACTCAAGTCCGGCCTGCCGGTTTCCCTGAATCCGTTCATAAATGTTACTGTGTTCACACTCCAACAGCATGTCAAGTATTTAAAACCATTTGTCTCCATTCACTCCTATCAAATACGCTCACGCATGCTTGCTGGAAATCCAAGCCCCTCGCACACAAAACCTCCTTTACCCAATCCCTCCAACCTTTCCTAGGCCGACCCCTACCCAGTCTTCCCTCCACTACAGATTTATACACTCTCGAAGTCATTCTGTTTCGTTCTATTCTCTCTACATGTCCGAACCACCTCAACAACCCCTCCTCAGCTCTCTGGATAATAGTTTTGGTAATCCCGCACCTCCTCCTAATTTCCAAACTCCGAATTCTCTGCATTATATTCACACCACACATTGACCTCAGACATGACATCTCCACTGCCTCCAGCCTTCTCCTCGTTGCAACATTCATCACCCATGCTTCACACCCATATAAGAGTGCTGGTATAACTATACTCTCATACATTTCCCTCTTTACTTCCATGGACAAAGTTATTTGTAATAATTTGCATTTGTAACAGTTACAAGCTCCTTTTCGTAAATAAACCTCATTTTCATTTTGATTCATTACATATCGGAACCTTCATATGCCAGTCCCTGATCTGATATACATGTTGGTCAAGTGTTAAAACTGAAGACAGAGAACACAATTTTCCTGCTATTAGTGTTAGTGTTAATGATCACCATTCAAGGGAGATTCCTTGACGCTGGTGAGGGGCTACCGATGTAAACATCTGACTTGACCTCCGCTCTCACTGAATTGATTATCTTCCATTCCCTAGGGTGCTGTATGACCCCTACGGATTCAGCGTTTTCCCTGAATGTAATACAAGTACTACTACTACTAATAATAATAATAATGTTCAAGATAAAAAACTAACAAAATCTAAACAACTTGGCAGATGATTTGTTTTAGTTAATTACATTTTTGCTTAGTGAATATCAATGAAATAAATGGATTTAACTAATCCTAGCTTATTGACAAATTTGCTTCTAACTATTTTAATAACTAAGTATTCATAAGCAATTTTAAATAGGTGGTTTCCCTATTTACACAAAATACCAGGCAGTCATCTTAACAACAGACAACAAAACACTGTTGTGAAAAAAAAGTCAAATGGGTGATTGTTGACGGAGCTTTAATAAATGGGCTGCAAAATCCTATGTGAAAATGTGAGTTATCAGAAGGACGGGTTGAAAATACACAGCTTACATTCCTCCAACAGTGACGAGCATTCGTAACTTACCATACAAAACTGAACAGCACGGCAGGAATTTCCATTGGAGTCCAGAGGAGGTGACCAGAGGCAGATACCCATGGTGTTGGGCACCACCAGCAGCACACAACCTGATACCCCAGACTTAGATGGCAGGCCAACCTGAGAGAATAATAATAATAATCTTAAAACACTGTTACAGTCACAATATATTCTTATAAAAAAAGAAAATCTTAGTTAGGAAATTGTGACAAGTCATGTAAAACCTCCCTTAAAATTTGTTACTGAATATATTTATTAATACAGTTTATATGCACTGACTCAAGGGAGGTGCCTTGATGCCGGTGAAGGGCTCTTGATGCAGGGAACTGCAGCTATTTCCCTACCTCTTCTAAGATCGAACTGGGGAGGCTCACATTCCCTACACCTCACGTATTATATGATCCCTACGCATTTAGGGTTCCACCATGAATGTACTACTACTACACCTACGAATATTACTACTACTGCTAATAATAATAATAATAATAATAAATGCGCTGAACTCCAACAAGACAACCTTGCCTCTCTAAAATAGTAAGTCCCTGTATAGCATTACATATATACATGATGGATGGATGTCAGTGTGTATATATGATGGATAAGAACAGATCAAAGCAATTGAACATAAGACGATGGATCCTCATTTCATGGTAGTAATTTGAATTTCTTTATATAACACTTGCAATTTTAAAGAAAAAAGTGATTTTGAGATAATTTGCTTATAAAACGTCAAGGAAAAAATACTTTATAGTTTTTAAATGAAAAATTACTTCGTGAATAATCTTAAAAGATGGAAAAAAACCTAACTTACTATTGATTATATTAATAATAAAATGAAACCTAAAATACCAAGGAAGCAAACTTATTGAAAGGCTACAACTTAGTGTCAAGTCTTCATAAAAGTGATCCTACGTGATATTAAACACAGTACCTTAAAGGCAAACTGGCCAGAATAGTTGTACATGCCACAGGAGTGCATGAGTGTGAGTGTATTCCTGACAGCATCCACGGTGAGCACTGGGTCGCCTGTCAGGGGGTTGATACCACCGTTGGCTAAGGTAGCCGCCATCAGTGCCCCAGACTCGGCAGTAATCTCCAAGGAACACAGCTGTAACACGTTTGAATATATTTGCACCAAAGTCTTTTCATTAATGGAAAGTAGTGAAGCACAAATTTTTGGTTTACACACAGGAATGTTACTTTGAAATATTTTAATAATTCAATCAATTATATATTTGACAAGCAAATAATAGTTTCCACTGTTCTTGAGATATTATATTAAAAGTTCTTTACCTATGGGTTTTCCTTGTTACTAAGCAACTAGTTAACACACTTTTACTCAACAGCAGGTCAGAAAATTTCATACATGCTGTACAAGTATTCACTGGATTTGTTGTTGATCTACACTCTAAATAAAACTAATTGGGCATAAGTTTTACGGGAGTTACCTAGTGATTTTGAGAATTTTATCACCTGCATTCAGATAAAATCTCAAGAACAAATAACAGATTTATTGTATTAACTTTCTGTTTCTTGCATTGCTATGATGCACTGCATTATTTGTGACTGCTGCCGCAGGAAAATACTAGGTGGTCTTTCAAAATTCAAACACTAAAGCAAAGTGACATTGTTTTAACTAAATTTACCAGATGAGGCACGAGTGCAGTTTCAGCTCACAGAGACATGGAAACGCTAACTGGACAACGTTTCTCCTGTGATGAGTTATCAAAAACCTTTTCCAGGAGGAAAATCATCTCAAAGTCTACTTCTTTTCGTTACCCTATTACACATTTGCCAGCAATTGTGTTCTTTTCACCGAAACCATCAGTTCATATTTTACACAATCACACAACATTATGTTTTATAGTGTTTTGCAGTATTATGCTCTTCTGTGTTTCTGAATTTTTATAATTTTCGTAATTAGAATCTTGCCCTTGACCGAGTTCTTCAGTAGCTTGCACTGAGCTTATTCTCCCCGTACTTTACAAGGTTCTACATACCTGGAAATAGAAATCCAGTGTCTCATGGAGACGGGTTCCCTCAGGGAAGCACTTGTTCTCTCTCATGAAGTAGGCCAGAGCAAAGTTGCGGTCTGCACACTCCTTCTCAGACAGGAAGACTGCATTATTGAAGCCTAAGTACTCACCGCCTCCAAGTCGCTTGTACATGTTAAACACCTGTCCAGGAAAATATACATTTGCCAATGTTATCCATGTAAATTATAGCTAT
The DNA here is from genome assembly GCA_009830355.1 of Cherax destructor. Classification (NCBI taxonomy): domain Eukaryota; kingdom Metazoa; phylum Arthropoda; class Malacostraca; order Decapoda; family Parastacidae; genus Cherax; species Cherax destructor. The sequence goes on along the minus strand of WNWK01007351.1, from coordinate 19,032 downwards.
TATCACTTATCTAAATATAAATCATACTTGAATAAAACACATTAAAAATATACAATATGTGAAATTTATATCTGAATCCAGATTTGAGTCTTATGTGACTGAAATAAAAATGTTTTACTAAAAGATTTAGCAAAGTGTGTAAAGAAGGTGATAAGCTTGTAATGTTGCAGATCACACTATTAAATACCGGGGTTGATTCTAGTGCTGGACTCTGATTCTGGACTCACCGACTATAAACAGAAAATTCGCTGACATAATAGATTCTAATAATTAGCAAGTAACGTTTGAGAATTGAATGTGACTCTCCACACGATATTTCAGTATATAATGAATATATAATGAATATAACCTGGTCCCCAGGTCCAAGATACTTACAAAGTCGAAGCGATCTGCAGCTGATAGATCAGGCTGGGGAGAGAAAATCTAGTCAGTTTTCTATTCTCAAGAGTGCTAATATTAAATGTAAATTTACCTATTATGTCTTTACACACACAATATATATATAATATATATATATAATATATATATATAATATATATATATAATATATATATATTATATAATATATATATATAATATATATAATATATATATAATATATATAATATATATATATAATATATATTAACAAGAAATCATTTAAAATTAAGTCCTTTCTAAAATTTTCTCTTATACGTTTAAAAGATATATTTTTTTAATTTATGTTAATGTAAAAATTTATAATTTTGTACCAAGAGAAACTTTGAAAACCTACCTAACCTTATTACAAGCGCAATTTAATTTAGCCTAACCCAACTAAATATATTTTAGATACGTTAACATTAATTTAATAATAAACAAACAATGAAATATATTTTTTTTCGTTAGGTTTAGAATGATTTTTGCGAAATTATTGCATACACAAAATTTCGCTTGTCTTATATGGCAAGAAGAGCGTTGCAATTTAAGCCAAAATCGCAAGTTTTACCTAATCGGCACTACATATATATTATTAACACCGGCCGCTTCCCACCAAGGCAGGGTGGCCCGAAAAAGAAAAACTTTCATCATCATTCACTCCATCACTGTCTTGCCAGAGGCGTGCTTACACTACAGTTATAAAACTGCAACATTAACACCCCTCCTTCAGAGTGCAGACACTGTACTTCCCATCTCCAAGTGTGTATGTATGTGTATGTATGTGTGTGTATGTGTGTGTGTGTGTGTGTGTATGTATTTACCTATGTGGAGCTATACGAACAGAGCTTCTGATTGTTGTTTCGTCTTTTACTGTATAATATATTTGTCCTACAACATTTTGTTTATTTCCCAACTGATTCTACATCAGTTGTCAACTTTTGTAATTCATGAAAAAATGATATAATGACCCTTCTGCAAAGGTTGTGCAGTAATGTATTATAGTGTCATGTTCTCCCAACTACCGGAACCCAGCAATCATGTTTCTCGATGTTCTTTTATAATTTTTATGACCTTATGTTACTGTTGTATAAACTCGATTGTTTTCCAACGAGAATACTTATAATGACCAATTTTTCTTCGTAATTAATATTTCTTAACTCGAAAATTATTTTTTTCTAGTTTGCTTTTCAAAATCTGTTACACAGAGGTGGATACGTCATAACTATACGTAATATTACAATGTAGTTCTATCATATGCTGTAAACAGCTTTCTCAGTACTTCACCATCCACACAGTTGACGTTCAGTTTGATATCTTTATTATGCACCCCATACCCATCCTGTGGGCGGTAGTCAAAACATTACAGAGGTACATAATGGGTCCAGGGACTGGACCCCGCAAATTTAATATTTGGTAGCGTAGTATAGGAAATTCCTAACTATTGCACTTGTATGGCCTTACCTTGGTAATTTATTGTTTTTAATTACCCTCAAAATCTATCAGATTTTTTATTTTATAAAAAAGAATTATAGTTCTATTATTCTTCGCTTATCAATATTAAATTCCATTATCTATTTATCATTCCATCTGCTTAATTAGTATAAACCACCTTGCAAAATATAGCAATAATTTCGATTTCTTACCAAGCACACGATTTTTGTATTTGAAAATATATTAATATAACCATATAATGCTCCTGGTATGCTATTTACATAAATTAAGAACACGGAGTGGAGAAGCACTGGTGGTTGTGGGAACAACTGATGTTGTCCTAGCAGAGGACTCGCTCTTGTTTACACAGTACTTACTTTCAAACCCCACCTTCTTAAATATGTTTTCTTTAAATTTAGTCTCCAGTAAATCCACAATCTTCAAGGGTCAACCTTGGTGTTGTTGACTGGCTCTTGGTCTAGGGTACTGGAGCTACCCACTCCATCAGATTAAACCTATTTACCTCTCATTCCCCATGCTTTGTATGACCCCTATGATCACAATATTTGGTTCCTTATATTTTTAATGTCAATCAGATACTGATCTGGCTAGTTTTTGTTTATAATATATATTACTAGCATGTATGTTATCATTAGCATGTATGTTATCACTAGCATATTTACTTAGTTTTATGTCAGTTGTAAGACCAATTGACTGAATGCGAGATACTATTGTAAAAAATAGTACATATACTCTAACATCGAGAATATGTTAAGTGTAGAATAGCCGATTCCCTGCTAGAAATATTTTAGTAAATTGTTAATGAATTTACACTAATACACGCGAGTCGACCCCTGCAACCACAATTAGGTGCGTACACGCACACTCGCTGAATGTACATTGATAAATACACACCTCTATGATTATATTCAATGTTTATTGAATGACCCCTCAAGGGAATGCCATCATGCCAGTGTGGGGCTCTTGATCCAAGTAACTGAATTTACCCTCTCTTTCCTTGGATCGAGCCTGAATACCTCGCATTCCCCATGTGTTATATGACCCCTATGAATTTAGAGCTTCTTCCCCTGATTTAAAGACAAAAACAATAAGAAGGCTTGGTGGGCACTGATGTAGGGGTTGAGGAAGCAAGAACGACACCGAACTGCGTATGGTAGGAGACATCGTTGACGTTGACAGACATGGATGACGCACAGATGGATATAGATGACGCATAGAGATGGATAACACAAAGATAGACATGGATGGTGCAGATAAAAACATGGATGACGAACAGATAGGGGCATGGATGACACAGACTTGAATGACGCAGACAGATGGATAACGCACAGATCTAGATATGGATAATGCATAGGATAAAGAACAGAGACATGGATAACGTACAGAAAGACATAGATGGTGCAGGTGTGATCTCTCACCCTGAGTACCTGGAACCAATGTGAGGTGTGATCTCTCACCCTGAGTACCAGTGTGAGGTGTGATCTCTCACCCTGAGTACCAGTGTGAGGTGTGATCTCTCACCCTGAGTACCAGTGTGAGGTGTGATCTCTCACCCTGAGTACCAGTGTGAGGTGTGATCTCTCACCCTGAGTACCAGTGTGAGGTGTGATCTCTCACCCTGAGTACCAGTGTGAGGTGTAATCTCTCACCCTGAGTACCAGTGTGAGGTGTAATCTCTCACCCTGAGTACCAGTGTGAGTGTAATCTCTCACCCTGAGTACCAGTGTGAGGTAATCTCTCACCCTGAGTACCAGTGTGAGGTGCAATCTCTCACCCTGAGTACCAGTGTGAGGTGTAATCTCTCACCCTGAGTACCAGTGTGAGGTGCAATCTCTCACCCTGAGTACCAGTGTGAGGTGTAATCTCTCACCCTGAGTACCAGTGTGAGGTGTAATCTCTCACCCTGAGTACCAGTGTGAGGTGTAATCTCTCACCCTGAGTACCAGTGTGAGTGTAATCTCTCACCCTGAGTACCAGTGTGAGGTGTAATCTCTCACCCTGAGTACCAGTGTGAGGTGTAATCTCTCACCCTGAGTACCAGTGTGAGGTGTAATCTCTCACCCTGAGTACCAGTGTGAGGTGTAATCTCTCACCCTGAGTACCAGTGTGAGGTGTAATCTCTCACCCTGAGTACCAGTGTGAGGTGTAATCTCTCACCCTGAGTACCAGTGTGAGGTGTAATCTCTCACCCTGAGTACCAGTGTGAGGTGTAATCTCTCACCCTGAGTACCAGTGTGAGGTGTAATCTCTCAACCTGAGTACCAGTGTGAGGTGTAATCTCTCACCCTGAGTACCAGTGTGAGGTGTAATCTCTCACCCTGAGTACCAGTGTGAGGTGTAATCTCTCACCCTGAGTACCAGTGTGAGGTGTAATCTCTCACCCTGAGTACCAGTGTGAGGTGTAATCTCTCACCCTGAGTGCCAGTGTGAGGTGTGATCTCTCACCTTGAGCAGTGCAGCTGTCATGATGGCACCAGCGTTGATCATGGGGTTGTGGGGTTTATCTGTTCGGAAGGAATAAAGAATCCATTAACTCGAGTATACATAAAGGTATGTAAATATACAACATACATTTTTAAGATATATGAGGCACAGGTACACATCACCTAGAATTACTACCTCCTTTTCTACCAATAAGACTTGAATTTACTGTTTCTTAGTTTTATTTACATGGTTGTTACCCGTCTGTCCATACTGTAAAAAACAAACTCGCACCCCAGTAATAGTGTTGGATATCTAGTTTACAACATGGGTATGAGTAGGCTGTACTCGGGCTAGGAAGACATACACTTGTAGCTTATCAAGTCTTAGTCAACTGCGAAGTAAATTTCTCCTGCTGGGAACTTAGTTTATATCATTATACAGATCGAGTGGCAACAGCCGAGTGTTCCATTAGTGAAGGCTACACAGAGTGGCAACGGCCGAGTGTTCCATTAGTGAAGGTTACACAGTGGCAACGGCCGAGTGTTCCATTAGTGAAGGCTACACAGAGTGGCAACGGTCGAGTGGTCCATTAGTGAAGGTTACACAGTGGCAACGGCCGAGTGGTCCATTAGTGAAGGCTACACAGAGTTGTTGTGGACAGGTGTTTGGATTAATAAAAAATTAGATACAACCTCAGTATGCGACTACAGTGATCTATATGACATTTTACAAGGTTAAACTAAAAGCTATGTTTATGTAACAGCTATCAGGCAGGCTGATACCCTGTCATACTCCATAACATAAGATGAGTTTCGCATATGAGGTAATAAATCGTCAGCCTGAGAAAACTGGCAAATTAATTTACACAATAGAACGTGGGTCAGGTATGTATTACTTTGCATTAAATATTGAAATTCATCTGACATTCAATAATACAATTTACTAAGATGTTTAGGTCAGTTTGTAATCTATGACGATTTAGTGGCGTTATAACTTTCTTCTCATTTTGTGTGATAGGCAAATGTGGATGTTGCAGAGGCTAACTCTCCATCCATGACATTAATGTATATTAAGGACCGAAAGTTCCGATAGGTTCAATCATTTTAACAGCAGGAAGGTACCGTCTAGTATCTGATAAAACACACACACACACACACACACACACACACACATATATACGAATAGCTAGAGAGAAATAAGCCAAGATACGAAGAGAGGCATCAGAGGTAAATCAGAACCACAATTACTGTACAGCTATATACGAAGAAAGACAACAGTTAAAGATCATGTAAGAAGTCTGAAGGAAGAGTACGGAGACCTGGTGGAAGATGACAGGAAGGTATGCGAGAAAGTGAGATGATTCATGTAAGTGCTCACTGAAGAGGTATGAGTAGTACTCATAAGGGGTAAAACAGATCAGATGAAGCTAGACAGCATCCAAACGTTGAAGAAGGAAATGATGGAACTAGATACAATAAAAACTATGGGACCTGATACTATATCCTCATCGGATAAGTACTGAAATGGGCAAAATAATTAAACAAGCCTATACCGATAATTATATAAAACGCGGGTCACTAGATACAGGACAAATGCCAAAGAGTTGGAAAACTGCAAATGTGATTTCTAAATAAAAGCAAGGGTAATCAAGAAGCACTCATTACATATCAGTATCATTGACATGTATACTCTGTAAAATGCTGGAAAAATATAAATCAGAAAAAGATGCATCTGGAGAGGAGGAACCTCAGTGCAGAAAACCAGCACGATTTCAGTGAAGGAAAGTCTTGCCTCACGAAATTGTTGGAATTTTGTAACAGAATAATGGAAATTAAGCAAGGGAGACATGGATGGGTCGACTGCATTTTGTAGGACTAAAAGAAGACATTCGGTACGGAACCACAAGGGAGAGGGACGCACAAAAGTACTCAAGGCAGGAAACATCAGAATGGGTGAAAGTAACCAGTGGAGTTCTCTAAGAATCGGTACTGGTACCATTACTGTTTGATGATGGCGTAAAACTAATAAGAATAAGAACACAAAAAGATAGAGATACGCTATAAAAGACTTGGACAGTCAATTATGCAGCTACTGGAGGTAATTCAACTCTGAGAGGTGATGAAGGAAGATCAGAGAAAGTATAAACTGAGAAAAAAAGTTAAAGGAGGCAAATACAAAGAAGTACCTTGGAGTAATAATTATAAAGAACATATCGTCAGAGGCGTATATAAACCACATTACATCAGCGGCGCATCTGAAACTAGCAACTTTTAGAACTGCTTTTAGAAACCCCAAAAAGGAATTCTTTATCACATTGTATTCGACGCATGTTAGACCGATTTTAGGATGCGAAACGTCAACGTGGAGTCTACATCTGAGAAAGCAGCACGTTCAGAAGCTGAATAAAGATATTTGTAACTAGGCTTGTTCCACACCTGAGAGGAGTGAATTATGAGAGGCTAAATGAACTAAATCTGACAACCAGACTTGGAAAAGAGAAGGATACGATAACGTATAAGGTTTCAATAGAGCAGACAGGGACATACTGTTTCAATGCCAGACACAGGTACAAGAGGACACAACTAGAAGGTAAGAGAGACGAGCTACACAGAAGTTGGAAAATATTTCTTCAGTCTTGAGGTGGTAAACTAGTGGACTGAACTAAATCAAGAAGTGGTGGAGACAAACTCTATACACAGTTTCAAGAGTAGATATCATAAGGCCCAGGAGTTTGGGAACCAATGTATACCGGCCAATTTTTGAGGTGAAGTGGCGGGGCCAGGAGCTGAATCTCGAACGCCGCAAACACAACCCGGTGAACACACACACACACACTTAAAAATTGATAATCAACTGTATATAATCAACTACATCGAATTTACACGTCAGTACTAAAGATAGAAAAAAGCTTTCTGGAGAAAGAAAAATTCATCTCATTACAATTTTGGGTTGCAAAAAAGTGAAAAAGATTACTACAAATCAAAATTTTGAAAAACCATCATAGTGGCACAACATGCTGACTACTACAGTGCACCTACAATTAACACCGCCAGGAGCACCACACACCGCCAGGAGCACCACACACCGCCAGGAGCACCACACTACTGCAAGATGAAACTGTAGAAGCATAAAATCTTAAAATCCACTCAAAAAATATTATACCGTGTATTGCTGAAAACACAAGTTGTAGAAAAAGATCTTATTTGAACGATGTTTCGCTCTGTTACAGCTTTATCAAGTCATGGTAGACTTGTTTGAGACTTGCTAGAGCTTTATCAAGTCATGGTAGACTTGTTTGAGACTTGCTAGAGCTTTATCAAGTCATGGTAGACTTGTTTGAGACTTGTTAGAACTTTATCAATTTATGATTTCATAAAACTAACAGAGCGAAACGTTGTCACAATAAAAACTTTTGCCTTTTGTTCAATAGTGAACAGTGCGTCATTCTGATCGTGTACTGTGCAATATTTGCTCTACCATTAATTATAATGCTCAATAAATGTTCTGGTTATTTCAGTCTATTGCTAATAAAGTCAGCGCACTCAGCTCATATATTGAATGTCCGCGGTTCGATCCCCGGCACGGGTGGAAACATTGGCCATGCTTCCTTACACCTGCTGCCTCTGTTCACCTGGCAGTAAGTAGGTACCTGGGTGTTAGTCAACAGTTGTGGGTCTCATCCCAGAGATGGTAGTATACCTTAGAATCAAAGGTATACTATCACCCCAGGGATGGTAGGTTCTATCTAAGGCTTAGTTAGAATCGGGCTTTGAAGTGAGCAAAGGTAGGATTACAGCTCAGCGTGCAAAAATTAATGTCTAAAAAAAAAAGTTGACTATTAGTATCGTAGGTTAGATGTCCTAGTAACATCTATACTACAAAAAGTGTTATAGCTGTTACGCTCAAAAGGGTTAATGTCTGAATAAATGCAAATTCACTGGTCAACAAAGAATTTTCATCAGAGATAATGTCTGAGGTGCTATGTATATATTTTGAGGCTGATTCCACAACTGTATCCTATCTTCCAGATAAGACCACTCATATTTCTTCGGTGGTAGGGTGGTAGAGCACTGCGTACCTTGTTTCAAGGTACATAGATTCGAACCTCCTTCGACCTGAGATTAGTGTTTGTGAATATATATATACACCGGGTATTGATTTAGCCGGACTTGAGTCCTGGAAATGGGAAGTACAATGCCTGCACTTTAAAGGAGGGGTCTGGGATAGTGAGTTTGGAGGGACTATTCTAAATTGTAGTATCTGAGCGCCTCTGCAAAGACAGTGATTATGTATGAGTGAGGTGAAAGTGTTCAATAATGATGAAAGTATTTTTTGGGGGTGATTTTCTTTCTTTTTGGGTCACCCTGCCTCGGTGGAAGACGGCCGACTTGAGAGAAAATGTCACCATGGTTGTTTAATATATTTATAGATGGGGTTGTAAAAGAAGTAAATGCTAGGGTGTTGGGGAGAGGGGTGGGATTAAATTATGGAGAATTAAATGCAAAATGGGAGTTGACACAGTTACTTTTTGCTGATGATACTGTGCTTATGGGAGATTCTAAAGAAAAGTTGCAAAGGTTAGTGGACGAGTTTGGGAGAGTGTGTAAAGGTAGAAAGTTAAAAGTGAACATAGATAAGAGTAAGGTGATGAGGGTATCAAACGATTTAAATAAAGAAAAATTGGATATCACATTGGAGAGAGGATTATGGAAGAAGTAAATGTTTTCAGATATTTGGGAGTTGATGTGTCAGCAGATGGGTTTATGAAGGATGAGGTTAACCATAGAATTGATGAAGGAAAAAAGGTGAGTGGTGCATTGAGGTATCTGTGGAGACAAAAACGTTATCCATGGAGGCAAAGAAGGAATGTACGAAAGTATAGTGGTACCAACACTCTTATATGGGTGTGAAGCATGGGTTGCAAATGCTGCAGCGAGGAGGAGGCTGGAGGCAGTGGAGATGTCCTGTCTAAGGGCAATGTGTGGTGTAAATATTATGCAGAAAATTCGGAATGTGGAAATTAGGAGAAGGTGTGGAGTTACTAAAAGTATTTGTCAGAGGGCTGAAGAGGGTTGTTGAGGTGGTTTGGTCATTTAGAGAGAATTGATCAAAGTAGAATGACTTGGAGAGCGTATAAATCTGTAAGGGAAGGAAGGCGGGGTAGGGGTCGTCCTAGAAAGGTTGGAGGAAGGGTAAAGGAGGTTTTGTGGGCGAGGGCTTGGACTTCCAGCAAGCATGTGTGAGCGTGTTAGATAGGAGTGAATGGAGACGAATGGTTTTGGGACATGATCTGTTGGAGTGTGAGCAGGGTAACATTGTGTGAAGGGATTCAGGAAACCAGTTAATTGATTTAGTTGGACTGGAGTCCTGGAAATGGGAAGTACAATGCCTGCACTTTAAAGGAGGGGTCTGAGATAGTGACAGCTGGGAGGGACTTTTCTCAGCTGTAGTATCTGAGCTCCTCTGCAAAGACAGTGATTATGTACGAGTGTGGTGAAAGTGTTGAATGATGATGAAAGTTTTTTCTTTTGGGGATTTTCTTTCTTTTTGGGTCACCCTGCCTCGGTGGGAGACGGCCGACTTGGAGAGAGAAAAAAAAAAAAAAAAAAAAAAAATTATATATATATATATATATATATATATATATATATATATATTAATTCAAAAACAGGATGTGCTGGAAAGATTTGGAATCAGAGTTAAAATCGAGTTCATGCAAATTTATTTAAATCTTTGATGAGAAAATAATTAATTTGTTGACCAGGTTATAGACTAACTAAATTAAATACTATACAAATAAATTATAGTTTGCTCGATATTACTTAGGTTAACGTGTTAACCAGGGAGGGCGGGTCCAGTGATTATTTAACTCACGGGAAAATGTTAAACCCACAGGGGTCACACTGCACCAGGAAAATCAGGCTTTATTCAAGGAATAAGAAGATAGCTCTTACGATTTTTTTTCTGATTACATTGACTCCGGTTTTGAAGAGACAGGAACTAGATCTACCACTAGGACTGTTGGTAGTGGCGAAGAGAACTATAATAAAAACTTGTAGTTGATGTTGCAGGCTGTGACTGTGGTGCCTGTTAACATTACCCAGTGATGGGTGTTCTCTTCTACTGAACCACCACAGTACAATGGTAGGGCACAGACTTCCACGCACATACCTTGGGGTTAGACTCCCGTCCAGGTTTACATGCATGTACTTAACTATTTGTATGTGTATATATATATATATATATATATATATATATATATATATATATATATATATATATATATACTCATCTCATCAGATAATATCCTGGAAGCAATTAAAGCAACAGGTATCAGAACACTCACACATATTCCCAAAGCAGCCCGTCCACACGCAGCTGGGAAACTTACAGACCTCTTAATAAAAGTAAACGATGGTTCTGCTATCCTAAATGCTCCACCAACCATCAAGGCATGGCACAACTTACTACTTTTTGGCAATGTCTGTTAGCTGTGCCGGAAAGAAGGGGAAAGAGGCTAGCCTCAATGATCATTAAATCCTTAAGAGACTTTCCTAGAGCTGATAACCTCATTCCCCTTCCCCATCAACACAAAAATGGGAGAGGCAGAACCCCACTCACTCCACTGACAGCGAAAAATCAGAGTCCAAGTGAGCAAGAAAATTGAAGAGGGCACCACAGTGGGAGCAATCAGAATTATCACCAGTGAAGATACAGTTGCCCCCAGAGATGCTGACACTGCTGAAGCACTTAGAGGAAAGCACCCTGCCAGGGAAACCAGGGGTACCAACAGTTCCAACACCTCTGTCCCCACTGTGGAACCACTGATTGTGCAAGACTCGGACATTTACAAAGCAATAATGTCATTCCCTTCCGGCTCTGCTGGGGTTACACTGGAATAAGGCCACAACATTTAAAGGAAATGGTTAATCCAGTTATCGGGGAGATTGCAGAGACACTGCTGTCAGAGATCACAAGGTTCGTCAACAATTCCTTGGCTGGTCTGATTCCTGACGAGATTAAACCTTTCTTTTTGGAGCATCACTTTGTGCCCTTAAAAGAAGGATGGAGGAATTAGGCCAATCGCAGTGGGCAACACGTTTCGCCGCCTCGTTTCTAAAGCTGCTGTCAGAAGTATTCGCGCAGAGGCAGCCATCATGCTTCAACCAAACCAGCTTGGCTTTGGGGTCTCTCAAGGAAGTGAAGCAGCGGTTCATGCAACAAGGGCATATATCGACAACCTGCCTGAGGACAATGCAGTGGTTAAATTAGATTTCAAGAATGCATTTAATCTCCTGAAAAGGGACGTAGTATTAGCAGCTGTACAAGAACATTTTCCAGGTCTCTTCCCTTTTGTTTCAGCTGGATATAGCAAGGAATCAATGCTCCTGTTTGGAGAGCATGAAATCACATCATCAGAGGGTGTCCAGCAAGGGGACCCTCGCACCATTCTCTTCTGTATAGCAGTTAGGAAATCACAGTAAGACTGACCAGTGAGCTAAACATCTGGTTCCTGGATGATGGCACACTAGCAGGTACAAAGGAGTCCCTTGTAGATGATCTTACACGGTGATGACACAGGGACAGGAAATGGGTCTCATCCTGAATCCATCCAAATGTGAAATCATATCAGTCAATCAACAAGTGATAGATGCAGTGCTATCAAAACTACCAGGAGCAACAGTCATTGCCCCTACTAATAGTGTCTTGCTTGGAGCACCTCTGGGAAGAGATGCCATTGACACAATTCTCAGGAAGAAACTGGAAGAATTGAGGAGAATGGAACAACGAATAGGCAATCTTGACACCCATGATGCCTTGTACCTCCTCACAAAATGCTTGAGTCTGCCCAGGTTGACATATTTCCTAAGATGTGCTCCTTCATATGATAATCCTATACTGCACGAATATGACAGTATCCTGAGGCAGATCTTTACTAAAGTACTTAACCTTACTCTAGAAGATGGGCAGTGGGACCAAGCTACACTCCCAGTCAGACTAGGAGGCATTGGTGTCCGCAAGTCATCTCAGATTGCTCTACCTGCTTTCCTGTCTTCATGCATTGCATCCAGAGGGCTTGTAGCAGCAATTCTCCCTGAACATCTTAGGGACACGATTGGAATCCATGACCAAAAGTTCGTTGATGGAGCCAGGATCTGGGATAACCTAACAGGCTCTGAAACCAGGCCTGCTCCCCAACAACTACAAACAGTCGCACTGGGATGGCCCAATAGTAGAGAATATAGCCTCAGCAATGCTTCAGAGTGTGTCAGGAAGGATAGAGCCCGCCTACTTGCAGTGAGAGCTCCTCATGCAGGGGACTTTCTTTTGGCTGTTCCCAACTCCAGCCTTGGCACACGCCTCGACCCACAGACCATCCGCATTGGTGTTGCCCTTCGACTTGCCGCCCTATTCTCGCCGAACACAGGTGTATTTGTGGCAGTGAAGCAGCAGACCGATTCGGGTACCATGGTCTTTTTGTCGTAAATCCGAGGAAAGATTGCAAGACATGAAGAGGTTAATAACATTATCAAGAGGAGCCTCACAACAGCCGGATGCCCAGCAGTAAGGGAACCACCCCAACTATGCAGATCTGATGGCAACCAAAAGCGTCCAGATGGTATCACCCTTCAAGCCTGGACAGACGGCAAGCAGGTGGTGTGGGACTACACTGTGCATCTACCTTGGCTGATACCTATCTCCAGTACACCAGGGAGGAAGGAGGGGCTGCTGCCACCTTCAGGGAGTCCCAGAAGTCGAGAAAATATGGAGAACTTGCCCATCATTATATGTTTGTTCCCATAGGCTCAGAGACCCTTGGCTCATGGGGAAAGAGTGCATCTAAGTTCCTCAAGGAGCTGGGCAAAAGACTCAACAGGGTAACTAGGGATCCCAGGGCAGCTAGTTTCTGTTCCAGCGACTCAGCGCTGCTGTTCAGAGGGTAATGCATGCTGTATTCTGGGCACGCGCACCAGCTCGGAAGAGCTGGATGAGATTTTCGCATTATAATCAGTGACAAAGATGTAACAATATGTACTAGACATGTATCTCTCACCTCGTGTACTGTATATGCCATCTTTATATCAACAATGTATCTCTCAAATCTTTTGTACCATATTATGTAATAAAACATACCTATTGGTAAAAAAAAATTACAAGATGGGGTGGTAGAAGTGGAATATTCAAATGGCATCAGGAAGAAATCCAAATATTCTTCCTTGAAGCTTTTATCCACTTCTCGAGGCTATGGTCCCACAATTTGTACCAGAGGTGGACCCCATTATATATATATATATATATATATATATATATATGATGGGGTCCACTTCTGGTACAATGTGGACCATAGCCGGAGAATGGATAAAAGGCTTCAAGGAAGAATATTTTATTTCTTCCTGAAGCCAAAGAATAGTGGAACCTCTGGTCACGACCATAATTCATTCCAAAACTCTGGTCGCGACTCGATTTGGTCGTGACCGAACCTAATTTCCCCATTGGGAATAAATATTGCTGTTTTTAAGATTTTTAAGCACAAAAATAGTTAAGTATACCATAGAATGCACAGGGTAATTGAATAACACTGAGGCAATTTTGAATAACACTGAGAAAACCGCCGATTTCTTTCATTTTTGGTGTACATTAAGAAGTATCTTTCCATCATACATTGCCCAAGTTTCAATAAGATAGTCCAACAAGCTGAGAAAAAAAATATTTACAAAAAATCATATATGGCAAGCCCTAACCGGGTACTGGCACTGCGAGCTGTTTCGGCGCTACCTGCTGATAAAACATTGCTACTCCGAGTTTATCACGGTCGTTATTACAGGTAGTGGGGAAAATTGGCGCCTGCGAAAAAAATGGCAGAGAATGTGAAAATTGGTGCAGCTGTGTTTGTTCGGCACCCGAATGTGTGTTCGTGACCAGATGCAAAAAAATGGCGAATTTTTTGGTCGTGAACCGATTTATTCGTGTTCCGAAGCGTTCGTGGCCAGAGGTTCCACTATATATATATATATATATATATAGATAATAGTTATCACAACAAAGATAATTGATGCTAAGATACAAGCTGATTTAGATGCCTTCACACTAGCGATAGGTTAAGAGGAGTTAGAAACAGCAGGTACTGCTAACTAGGATGCTAGATTAATAAACCACTGACTGTTTTGCGCTAGAAAGAGAGTCAGAGGCTATGAACTGAAAGACCAAACAGAAGCTGAAGATAGATTGAAGGAACGGAGGTTTTCTGGTAAGGACATACTGTTGTAGTCGAGAATAGCTCGTGTAGTGGCGGCCAGATGGTTCCATACCAACGTAGGTGTGAACTCCACGTCACTCAGTTGTCCCAGTGCCAGCGCGTAGTTCAGGCGTAGCTGCAGAGAAACCCGCGTTATGCGTTGTTCTTACACACTCTCAACAGCTACTCTTCCTCGTAGTCTGACTGATGCTTTGACTATGTTCTTACTGTCCATGCATGTTCTTAATAACAGAATTAATTTCGTGTCGATTTCCACATGCATTTTCCTTTGTCCATTCCTGTGATGAGTCTTGAAGTAGTAAACACAAAATCTTACCCTTTAAGGCATGGTCTGGTAAGCGGAAAGCACCATGCACGACGTCCCAACTACTTACTATTATAATCGAGGCAAAGCTCATTGAAGTAGCGACCAGACGGCTCCATCCGACGAAGTTGTGCAGTGGTCCGTGCCTACATGTAGACACCAGAGCGCAGGTCAAGGGCTTGCTAGTTCCAGAGAATTAAAGGGACATTTAAAACAACACAACAACGGATCCCTGAAGACCACACGAATGAATAAAAGCAAAATACAGCAGGAAAATTAAGCTAAAACAGACATGAAAGGTAAATGCAAAATAAAAACGAGGGGGTGTTATACTCCTTCCGGCAACTAGGTGCACGGACTTCGAGCTAGGTAAGGGATGAACATGACTGCAAGAGTACATGGTGAAGCAAACATCCTACCTCAGTATGAGCACCGGAGATTCATGTCAACTAGTTCATGACGTTACATGCATGACTTTCTCCCTTGGAGTATATGTTCAATATTCCAACTGATGATTGCTACTGGATCAAGAAAATGTTAAAATAATAAAAGCCTCAACTCACTTCAGTGCATACATGCATATGCGTTTGCAAAATAACCAAAGGGAGTTGAATATTGCAGAAATAAGAGAGAAAATCCAGGCAGATTCGTTCAGGAGAGAGACTCTCAGAGTTCTGGAAAGAGTCGTTCCCGGAACGAATCTGCTTTGATTTCCTACTCTATTTCTGCAGTACAGCAAGTTCTGATGAAGTGTTGAATGCAACACGAAAGGCCTAGAACTATCATTCATTTATTGCAAGCTTTGACCAGATAAATATTTACATAGCAAATGCTTGCTCTGCAAAGTGTGAATTTTCTTCACTATTTTCGGCAGTACGCTCCTTGGATACACCTCCATGGTGACTTCATCTGGGCTTTTTCTTAACTGCCATCTGCTCAGCATAGTTGAAGTTTGTTTAGTCCTAGGCAGCAGGCTGTGGCAAGGCTTCTCTTGATATTGTTAACGTAAAAGTGTGATGTTGGTTCATTCGTCAGGAAAACTGCTTGACATGGGTCTTTTCACAAGATCCGTTCAGTGTTGGTCCAACAGGGACGCGACAAAACAGTTGTGTTAACGGACAGATGTGAAGGTGAGGTAATTGTTGGCCGTCTACCGTGGACCATGACAGTAGCAAAACTGACTTATCCGGCAAAACTAGAGTCTGACAGATTTTTTGACAGTTTATGATAGCTCCTCTCCATAACACTTGACAATACATTAAACAATCAGTGAGATATTACATATCCCTGTCTAAGGTTGACGTTTACCGAAAAATATTCCCTCCATCATACATATCCTGAACCTTAGTCTTTCAACTATTAGCCACCTAGTCCATACATCTGTAAAACCGCTTCCCTGTCACCCTACGGAATTTTTTATGTACTCTTAACACAATACTTCATCCACACATTTTTCCCTTCTTAAACTCACCTTATTTCCTCTACAATTATACTTTCTATATTTCCATAATAGTGGTTAAAGATAACGCTATCATAACACATTGACTGGAAATCTTAAATTGAAAACTGGTATTTTTGAAGAATCAACTGCCGTGCTTCCCCCTGTCCGGACAGTCGTATCTTTTCCCTTGCCCCTTTTACAAAGGAACTACATTATGCATGTTTTTCTAACAATCTTTATGTACCTTTCTTTAATGAATGCAAAAACAAATGTACCAACCATTCTAAAACTTCATCCCTTTCGGTACTGATTAAATATTTGTCCAATCCCGTCCATACCCACTTTTTTTCCATTTTCATTCTTCTTACCGTGTTAGGCACTTTTTTAAACTAGGGGAGGTTTGTCAGAAACAGCACGGGTTTCTGACGCGGGCTAGCATATGATAACCCCAGCTGGAACTTTTGGTCATCTGACCGAAGCCTTCCGCTGGCTTACCGGGCCACCCATTTAAAAATATGGTTTAATTTATGAATTAAGCACTTTTTGCATAGTCCCCACTTTTATGATTGAAAACGTAGCCATCTCTTAAAAAACAATAATAAAAAAAAAGTAGAGGGGTTTTTTTAAAGAAAATTAAGTTTTGCCTGGGTACTCGAGCCAAAGAAAACTTTAAATATATGTATCTACCTATGCATATTATATATATATATATATATATATATATATATATATATATATATATGAATTCATGTCTCACGAAAAAATGGATGTTATAAAGCACGAAAGAAAGAAGAAAGTTATCAACAAAACTTATCGTAATCAAAAGGGTTTCTTCATCGAGCTACAGGAAAACAAAAAAGTATGCAATCATAAGTAGCTTTAGCAGATACTGCAGGTATGCGTGTGTGTGTTACCCACCTAGTTGTGGTTGCGGGGTCGATTCACAGCTCCTGGCCCCGCCTCTTCACTGGCCGCTACTGGTCACTCTACCCGCTCCATGGCTTTATCATACCTCTCCTTAAAGCTATGTATGGATCCTGCCTCCACTTCATCACTTCCCCAGACTATTCCACTTCCTGAAACCTCTGACTGAAAAATACTTCCTAACATCCCTGTGGTTGATCTGAGTCTTCAACTTCCAACGTCCCTTGTTGCTGTGTCCTATCTCTGGAACATTCTGTCTCTGTCCACCTTGTCTATTCCTCTCAGTATTTTATATGTCGTTATCATATCCCCTATCCCCCCTATCTTCTAGTGTCGTCAGATCATTTTCCAACCTCTCCTCGGGGGGCATACTTTAGCTCGGGGGCTAGTTTTTTTTAAAACCCTTTTTCACTTTTCTAGTTTCCCATGCTTGGGGGGGTTTCCCCAAAGACGTATGGGCCAAAGTACACAGTTTTGGGTTTTTTCCTTTTTTTTCCTAGGCAATGCAATTAACACTAGGCCTGTTGTATGTATTTTGTATGCACTCACCTAATTGCTCCCCTTTTGGGGGTTTTGGGGGGGCAAGACTCGCCCGGGCCCCCGCCTCTTTTGTCCGCTCTGGGCCTGCTCCCCCCGCTCCAGGCTTTATCATACCCCGTCTTAAAACTTGATGTTTCCTGCCCCCATTTAAAAACTTTTTTAAAACTATTCCACTTCCGATACTCTGTGGCGGGGAAAAAAAGTTTCCCCTAACACCCCCTTTTACTCATCCGAGTCTTCAGTTTCCCCTTTGTCCCCTTTTTTCTGTGTTCCCCCTCGGGAACATCCTGTCCCGTCTACCTTGTCGATTCCCCAGTTTTTTATGTCGTTATCATGTCTCCTCTGACCCTTCTTTCCTCCAGGGGGTTTTTAGTCCTTTTTCCCCCCAACGTGTGTGTGTGTGTGTGTGTGTGGGGAGAAAGGGAAAAATTTTCCCAAGTGTTTTGCCCCACGGGGTTTAACCCGGCCCCTCCGGGGTGAAGCTCCGTGACCACCCCGGGGAAACCCTTACCAAGGAAAAGGGGCCCCATCCCCAAAAGGGCAATACTTTGAACGCTTGAGCCCCCGCTCGGGGCAGTCCCCTTTGTTACCATCAAAAACCGTTTGGGGGGTAGACCGGGGTTACGGCTCTGAAAATTTTTTCCTTTTATCCAAGTTACCATCCCAAACTCGTCTGTTTTTTTCCCCCAAACACAAAAAAGTGTGGGTGTGTACCCTACCGCATAGTTAGGAGTTCTTTTCCCCTTTTTAAAATCAAAACTGTCCATGTTATATTTTCTAATGATCACAACTAAAGAAAAATGCGGTTTTTGAGTCAATAAAAGGGGGAAAGGGTGAAGGGCCCACCTGCATGACTGGAAGTGGGGAACTTTGGGGCGCCCCCGGTGGGTCCCCCTTTTACCATCCACAGTCCCCGATACCGCCCAGTGGTCAGGGTTGGCGACTAATTTTTGGGATGAGGGTGCCCCCCGAGAACCCCGAACATTTTCCTTTTGGGAAAAAAAATTGAATTGAAGGAATTTTTGCACGAGTTGTGCAAATACTTCATATACACAACAAAAAAATCCCATGGCGAATGTAACACACCCATACTAACATGCTAGATTCATCGGGCCCCCATATAAGCATTATTGCAAAAAAATCCCCTTTGAAACAGCAACTTTTTTAAAAAAAACCCCCCGGAAAAAAAAAAAAAACTTAAAACAAGGGCGTTTTTTTTTGAGTTCTGAAAATGTGAGTGAAGGACAGGGAAAACAGTAGGCATTTATATCTATTTTTTTTTTTTATGAC